>OX402540.1:3259953-3392973 GCA_948098885.1 Drepanosiphum platanoidis
TGTTTCCCAAAGTCACCAAGTGCACTTTCCTCAAATACGGTCCATCTGGTTCAATGGTTCAATTGGATGGTATGTGCGTGTTGCCGGTGAATATTGTCAATGAGAAAATATACGTCTTCCTGTGGTTCTGGTTCTTGATTCTTGCCGCACTTAGCGCCATCAATATGGTGTACCGTATCGCTGTCTTAACAATGGCTTCAATGCGAAAGCTGTTGTTGAGAGCCCGATCATATCTTGCTCATAAAAATGATATTGAAACTATTAATAACAAGTGTCAAATCGGTGATTGGTTTGTTTTGTACCAGTTGAGTAAGAATATTGAACCTGTGATTTTTAAGGAGTTTTTGGCAGACTTGGCCAGGAAATTAAATGACAAAGAGAATGTGTAAATGTGACAATGATACGATAAACAATTAATAAAGCATAAACTAAACAAAACAAAATTTTAGCTCAGGGTAATACTTCTCAGATAATTTACAAGCAATATTTAAGACATTTTTTTTTTAAATACAAATTTAATTTTTACTACCTCACATATCTAAATGGAATCTATCTATTAAGTTTTTCCAATTATCTTTATTGGAGATTACAGGGTTTTTGAAGTTAAAAATTGTGTTCATGATTAAACTACCGAGTTTTTACTTTTTACTATACAAATGACAATTTTTGTGTTGTGCCATTTACTCTTAAGTAGAAAATGTAATATTTTGATTTTCTCCTTCTTTATTTTTGTTTGAAATGATAAAAATACATGATAGGAGTCTACATTTTTTTTCAATTAATTAATAAATTTGATACCAGTTCTGAACATTCAAGAATTTAATATCAAATTAATGTCAATATCTTGCCTTTAATTTAATTGTGTGTAAGTAGGTATGTTAATTATTTTAATGGTTTACACATAGATTTATCTTAACATTGAGCATTCATTTAAGATTATTTTCGACAAAATTAACATTTTACTATATTTAAACAAACACTCATTTTTATCTCAGGAAATGAAATGTACATATATTTTTATAATTCACTTTGATACATGTAATAGTGACACATACTGATATGTATTACTATAATAATTATTTTAGATTAAGTTTTAATTTTAATTCTTTTTTGTCTAGTTAATTAAGTCATTTACATCATACAATATAGGTACATACCTCTTATATTTTGTGATTTTAATATTATCTGTGGTATTACACAGTTTGTATGTTTAAATTAAAATTAAAAATGTGCCTTTTTTGTATTACATTTATAAAAATATTATTTTTGAAAATGTGTAAATGTAAAATTTTACAGGTCCTATGAATGTATGTTCATAATTTAATTATTTAATTCTTTTAATTCATTATAAACAATATGAAATAATTACATGTCAACTTTTTTTTTGTATTTAAAATTAAATTAGTAAAGTTAATTAATTATTTTTATAAATATACATTAAGTACTTTTTTATATTACATAATAAAATGAAATATTATTGATTTCAATATTGTTTGTTAATTATTTTACACGCTCAAAATTAATCATCCAATCCAACATTCCTTATTCAACTTAGTCAACTGTCTAATGACTACCTGGTTTATAAGTGTTATAACGCCACAGAACTCATGTCAATCAAGTCGTCTGAATTGATCAACAACAACTTGATGACAATTAGATACTGTTCAATTATTGGACACGATGAAAACAATTTTTTTTTTTTTCAAGCAACACGGTTGATGTTGTTTTTATCGATCGTTTATATTTTAATTTTATACATGAATCAACAGCTCACTGCAAAAGAAAAAGTAAAAAGAAGACGAAACGAAAAATTGTGTAAAAGGTATTTGCTATATTTCACATTAGTATGTGATGTGTGTGTTTGTGTAAGTAATGTATACTATGTGGATTTATTAAAAAAATCTACGCTTTTATTGTCTACCGAAAAAAAAAAATCCACTTCATTCTATTGGATTTCGTGACGTGTAAGTATTGTAGCATATTAGGTTATTTTTACTGGGATGATTAATTATAAAAATAAAATAAAAACAGTCGTTGCAGGGGTATGCAGTAAAAATTGATTCGCGTTAATGATATATGTTTTTGAACATTTAAATTTAGTTTTATTTAGTTTATTTTAAGGCACATTATTACAATCCTATTGTCATCAGTCTAATCTAATGGGTTAGATCTCTCACATTGACACTAAAGTAAATGACAGGGGCGACAGTGTGTGGTGTCTCTCTATGTCATTGTATATCGTAAACATTTAAATTAATTCTTGTCGTGTCATTAATCTGTTTCAGAGACTGGCACACACACGCGGACGTGCTTGACACCCTAATTTCATAAACTAGCATTGCCAATTTATTTTGATTTTATTTTGAAAATTTAACTGGTCTAATTAATCATTCGAGACGTTAAATTTAATAATGAGAGCATTATTTTAGTTAAATTATTGTTTTTTCTGGGACTGTGAATATAATACCTATATGATTAAATGACTTTTTCTTTATCAACTATAGCTAAAACTGCATTAATTGTGTATATTAATTGATAATTATAATTATAAAGAGTAGGTAGGTTAGTTTAAATTGTTTTCTCTTTGGTCATGTATTATAAGAATACTCCAGTTCACTAATATTTTCACTACCAATAAAAAAATTTAGATTGATATAGAATAGAATATAATATAATAGGTATTTGTATTATTTATAAACCAAATAAGAAAGGCATTTTAAAAAAATGAATGCATCTAAGAATTATTTTTTTTTCTGTCAAAAATGTCTAGCAATTTTATTCCTTATAGAATAATAAAAGATTAAAATTAAATTAAATCTATCGAACAAACAGTTGTTTGTTCACTAAAAAAATAAAATTGAAAACCATTAAATGAACATTATTTATTTACCGGTATTTGGTTGATTTTATGAGTCAGCGATTCAACAGCAATTAAATAGTATTAAAAAAAAAAGAAATAAAAAAAATGTATACTTAATTTAACAATTATTTGATTATAATATAAGTAACGAAGGAAATATTCTGTGTTCATTCGCTAGGTGTTTGTTTATTAACGTCGTTAGGTATAGTATTGGATGGAAATGTGTGAATAAAATAAAACTTTTCAATTGTTACAACAGATAATAAAATTACAATATTAGTGTAATAATTTAAAATGAATTGATTACGTGCAATCTCTTTGCTTTATTTTATTAACATTTATGTTTTGTGAATAAGTACCTATAAAATGATATATTTTAATAGAATAGGCAAAAAGAATTGTAATAACAATAAAACAATGTGTAATGACTAATGAGTAATGACTGATTATTGTTGATGGACAGTGAAAACAAAAATTCCTACATTTCAAACATGAAATTAATTACAGTTTTTAAGTAGATAAATATTTTTAATTTTTATAAATATTAATTAAAAATAACAGTAATATTTAGCATTGAAATAAACAAAAAAATGTTAACAATTGTATAATATATATGTATACAACATTATAAAATCAACGTTTTTGAGTAAGTAATTTTTCTAATTGATAAAATAAAAGAATTGTAATTTAATCACTTAGGATTAAATATAAATAATATAATAATGAGAGCATAATTTTTTTTTAAATTATCATTATTTTTGGGACTGTGAATATAATACCTATATATGATATAATAATTTTTCTTTATTAACTATAGCTAAAATTGCATCAATTGTGTATATTAATTGATAATTATATTCATAAAAAGTAGGTAGGTACTGGCATTGATTATTAATGTTCAACCAAAGGGCTCCTACAGTAATTGGCGGTTGACCCCTTGATTTAATATACGAAATGTGAAACAATATACCGTGTCTTTCTCTTTATGCGTATAATTCTCACCAATACAAAAATCAATAATAATAATAATCCAAATACAATAGTAGTAATCCAAAACAATAATAATAATAATAATAATAATAATAATAATAGCAACCAGTAGGGTTAAACATGTTATAATTGTTTGTTGATAATTCTTCGTCTGACATGATTAATTACCACAAAATATAAAAAAAATTCAATAAAAATAAACAAAACCACGTATAAAATTTCACTCAAGACCACGCCTAAAATTCAATACCAATAACCACGCTTAAAAATTCAATCAAAAATAACCACGCATAAAATTCACTCAAAAATAACCGCGCTCTGCTACCAAAAATGAAAGCTCCAAAACACGGCACAAACGGACAAAGGTTCGGCGGCGGTCACCCGAACACTCGTCCACGAAGCTCCGTCCCGGGCCCCTTTTATGCGCCTTCGTATCTCCCGCGACGTAACGGTAAATTAGGTCCCGTTTATTAAATAACGGTACCGAGCGATATCGTTACGTCGCGGGTTTTTCATTATTTTCCGAACAATTAAATAGATATATTCTATAAAAAAAAGAATAAATACATATAATCAATGTTACTATGTAGGTGAGTTTAAATCTTTTAAGCTTTTTCTCTTTTATTTTGTATTATTAGAATACACCACTTCACTCATATTTCCACTACTGATAAGAAAATTTAGATTTTAAAACAATAGGTATTTGTATTGTTTATAAACCAAATAAGAAACAATTTTAAAAAAATGAACGCATCTAAGAATTGTTTTTTTTCTGTCAAAAATGTTTGAGAGTTTTTTCCCTTTATAGAACTATAAAAGATTTAAAATTAAAGTACATCTAACAAAAAAAGCGTTTGTTTATTCGCCAAATGCCACTAATAAAATTGAAAATCACTAAATAAACATTATTTATTTACTTACTAGTTTGTTGATTTTATGTGTCAGCGATTCAACAACAATAAAATAGTATTCAAATCAGAAATAAAAAAAATGTATACTTAATTTATGAATAATTTGATTATAATATAAGTAATGAGGGATATATTCTGTGTTCATTCGCTGGCTGTGTTTATTTATTAACTTTGTTGCTCAACAGTTGGGTTTTACTTTTCTAATAAGTACTTACGTATAGTATTGGATGAAAATGTGTAAAAAAAATAAAACTTTTCAATTATTACAACAGATAATAAAATTATAATATCAGCTTAATCATTTAAAATTAATTGATTAGATGCAATTTTTATACTTTATTTTCTTTAAATTTTTGATTTGCGAATAAGTACCTATAAAATGGTAAGATCTATTACAATAGAATTAGTAAAAACAATTGTAATAACAATAAAACAATATGTAATTAGTCTTAGGCCGTACTTGCAGCCAATTACCCGGCTAATGAGTCCGTTTTTAGTAATAAAAAAATAACTATAGAACACAAAATATCAGCTAAATACTAGCAAAACTTCTTATACACAGTAATACCGAAGAATCGTTGTTATTACATACCACATTTTGCAGGCCATTAAAATGAATTAATCTTTTTTCTATAAAAGAGTTTATTTTATATTAGCATAAAATTTACAACTATACAATATGCACAATAAGTAATGGTGACAATGGCGATTAAATGAAAAAACTTAAGTTTTCCATCATTAGAATCCCTAAATCGTATAAATTTAATCAATTTTTAAAGTATCACCTTGAATAGAACTGTCGAAAATAAATGTTGATTACAATAAACAAAGTCTATACAGCAAAATTATAATAAATAATTGTAGTTAATTATTATTGTAAAACAAGGGAATATATTTCACAGTTCCATAGAAAAATGTCGATATATAAGATTCTAATTAAATAACTTATCATTTATTTATTTATTAACGGGCTGAGCACTATACAATAATCCAAAACATAATACAACAATATAAAATCTAAGATCTAGACGTTCATACTACACTTACAACCGAAAAAAGAATACATACAAATACAAGATCACACCAGTTTCTATGCAATCTTTTTATTAAGTGATCTATTGTAGATTAGTAGATTACTTAAGTTGAAAAGAGTCAATGCAATTTACATGTGGAAAGAATGTTAAAGTTAGTCATATACTTTTAAACACATTCAAATGCAATATTATCTGTTAGTAATTGTATAATATTTTTCATAACCGACAAAATTCAATATATATCAGGCGTATAAGTGAAAATAATTAGATTTTGTAGTACAGTGAAAGCAGGGCTTAAAATTGTGCGCAGTGGCATATTGAAAAATGTACAATACTTTTATTCGGTTTTTAAAATTGTGCTCAGTAGCAAATATGAAATGTGCCGTATCAAATTTAAATGTACACAGCACTTTTATTCGGTTTTTATAACAATTTTTGTGTATTTTTTTTATTAAATATTAAACAAGTACCTATCATTTATTTAAACGTTAAAAGGAACATTCATACTATACTGACTATAGAAATAAGAATACTTAAAAATTCAAGATTTAAACCAATTTCTATTCAATCTTTTTATTAAATGATCTATTGGCCATTTGTAGATTGCTTAAGTTGATAAGATTCAATACAATTTAAATGTGGAAAACATGTTAAAGTTAGTCATATACTTTTAAATCATTCAAATCCAAAATAATCTGTTAAAAACTGTATAATATTTTTGATAGCTAACAAAATTTAAGGTTTATAAGTTATAAGTGATGATAACTATATATTGTAGTGGAAAGCAATGATTAAAATTGTGCACAGTAAAAAATATGAAATGAACAGTAGCAAATTGAAAATGTACAGTACTTTTATTCGGTTTTTATAACAATTTTTGTGTAGTTATAATATTGCTTAACAATAGTTATTTTAAATTTTCATGAATTTTTCATGGATGATACTTTATGCCATGTAGGGTTATGTGATAAATGATAATATTGTGGTAAACAATACTATTAGAGAGTTGTGTTTATGTACAAAAATTAATTCATATTGATTCATGATTTATATTATATGATAAACATAAATGTATAAAGTTGTCTAAGATTGTATTTGTTACAATTAATTGTTATGTTAATATGAATAACACTGATAAATGAAAATAGTCCATTGGTTTAATATATTTTGGTGAGTTGAATTAGTACAGTAGAAAAAAAAATGTGAATTATAGGCACTTAGTGAAAGTTATAAAAATCTGTAGGTAATAAGGTTTTTTTTTGTGGTCAGTTTCATGTAGAGAGAAGTCATAATTTACACATTTAAAAAAGGAAGTAATGGACATGCTAGTGTAAATAATTGATATTTATTTATTCAATAATTAATGTGTTATAATGATTTTTAAATATTTTCCTTGATGAACAATTTCAAAAAATAATAAAATAGAATGTCCCAAGTATTCTGAGTGTGGTTTTTAATATTTATTGCTTGAAATATTTATAATTAAGAACAATAGTTAAATAATAATTTGAAAAATATTTAAATTTAAATGATTTGGTGTTAGTTTCAATGTTCAATGTTTATTATATAATAAATAATGAGTAAAAAACAATGCGGTGAGTGTGGTGGCGCTCACTCAACACCAATGCTGGGACTCAACATAGCGATACCAATGACAAGTTAATAGATTATATAGCAAAAGACGTTGAAAATGTTATCTCTAACATGTATTAAAGTAAACCAACTCAATACAGACATGATTCAAACAAACTCAGCAATGATTAGTAAGTATAATTAGTAGGATAATATCATTTGTTTATGATACACCATGGAGCACAGACGGCACGTCAGAATTGAGACGATACATCATTGACCAGCATTGATAGCAGCGTAATGTAGACTTGTGTGGCAAAAAAGGAATTATATTCATTGAGTAGATGGACAGTTCAGTGTATAAAAGAGCAACTGTTTATACACACGATGAATCCATCTAAAGTTAATCTCTCAGTGAGGATGACCTTGTTGATAGACGTTTACAATTTTACCCACTATCGTTCAGCTACATTTAAATTAAAACATAATAATTAGAATTTACTTTAATTGAATTAATTTTTAATTTACCATAAAATAAAAAGGGTGTGATATTATTGATGGAGTCCATGAAATAATGTTAGAAATATTGAGCCTTATATGTTTATTCCATAGCCACACCACATGTTTTGATGTTGTACTGCCGTCACAGACATCAATCTCCTCAAATGATGATTCGCATTTAGCGTTGTTAGAACGTAACTGCAAATAATAAGGCCTCATTAAAGTGTATGAACTTTACTTTAAACTATAAGGGATCTTAAACATATCTTATGTCATTTAATATTACATATTTAATGTTTGTTACTGAAGTATATTTATAAATCGGCTCAATACATGGACAACCGCTTATGTATGACATTCAGACAACTCAGAACAACATTACCTGCAAAAGAGCCAAACAAATATAAAAATTAATCAAAAACTACATGAAAACAACTGCTAGAACAGTATTATTTACTCTACTTTGTGTATTTTTTTAAATAGTACACCCTAAACAACTAATGATCATTGTGACTTGTTTATCTAATGAAAAACTTAATCATTAAATATTAAATCAGTCATAAATAATGAACAACATAATAAATCTTTAAATAATTCAAACGAAACACGGTTTGTTGAGAGGCGTACTACTTTAGAACAGTAGGACCGAATTTGCTTTACTTTTTATTTTTAAATGTTAGTAATACTACGAATAAGGTTTTAACTGAAAGACTCGTTGGAAAGATCACTAGTAAATTTTAAAATATTTTTATACTCGATTACTTTGTATGCAAGTTTATATATATCTAAAGAGAAATGCTTCACGATTACAATAAATAAAATATTTACGAGTAAACATATTAAATTTTCTAAATGAATCGAAATAGGTTATTATTGCGTTTTACATTGTTCAACACATTTCCAATAACTTTTCAAAAATTGTTCACAAAAAGACCACAGTATTTATTGAAATTTCGATAGGACAACGTCTGCAGGGACAAAATATTACTTACCTATCAGGATCTTGACTCGTCTCGTGCAGACGCAAAGCCAGGTAATTCAGCTAATAATAATATACCTAATTTATAAGCTAAACTAATACAAATTGTACTTCAACAACAAATATAAATCGGAACATTATTCTTTATCACCTTATCAGTGGTATCAATTCCTCCGTATCGTTTGCTTTGCGGTCAAGAGATCACGGTACTAAAACAGATTATATAATTTAGTCGAGATAACAAATTATAATGTATGTTTTTTACGGTCGTGTGATGGTGTTTCGTCGAATAGTCATTTGTCTTTATCGGGTGGCCTTGTGTCGAGTGGCGGTTTGTCGGGGGCGTCACCCTCTACGGCGGTCATTATACTACGACGCTAACTTCTAATTATCACTTATCGCCAACGGATCGCTACAGTAGTCATCACAGTCGTATGTTTTTTTGCTTCCGAACGTGATCTTCGGCATTGACGGCAGTTATACAAACGCAAACGTTTGGAATTTACAAAATTTATCGATTTTGCGAGAGGTAAGTCGATTTCAGAATACGTTCTATTCAATTCTCGATCGTCTTTTATTTTATCGTTTCGTTTCATTCGTGCGCGCCATGAAAATCAACAGTATAAAAATTGTCCATCTATATCATTCTGTGGGGTGTATGTTACGGGTCGGCAAATGCCGTCGCATACTGGTAGTGTGGTCCGGTAGTGCTTTTCGAAATTCAAAATTTGAAATTTTATCATTGTAGTTGGTTCGAGTACGTAAATAATTGTCGGCGGGGAGGGCGGGGTAGTTACAGACTGCGTGCCGAATAAGTGTGTGTTGTTTGTCATCACCATCGAGGTATTTCGTAAAAGTATTATAATACAAATATTAATAGTCGATACGTTTAAAACCTTCAATTTAATATTAAATGCACATATTATATTACTTACCTTGTTCTTCTCATTTTTCATTGTCTAGTTCGAGTTTAAGGTTAATCGGCAATAATGCTGCGATAATATTGTGCTTGTTATTGCGGTAGTCATTGTAGATAACATACATGGTTACACATTTTATGATGTTGTGCTACTGCGTTTATTATAATTACATCAGTTGAAATTACAATGCGTTTTTAACTGATTTCATTGCGTCTGTCAGTTCGAAATTTGAACCTATGCTTCATTCAACCTATGAATATGAAAATAATTATTATTAAAACCGTACTAGTATAATACCTACCTTTTATCATTTGTCATGCTATAGTTTTAAAATTGTTATTTATTTATTTTAAATTTAATTACAAAGAACAATGGGTGTGGGGGCCCACAAATTTTAACTTATACAATAGTTTAACACACAAATTATATTAATAAATCAATTTAATGCAACAAAAAAAAGTTTTGATTTTAGACTTCAATATGTCACTTTACAATCAACGAATTTTGCTATCGAAATAGTGATTGTTATTCACTATCCTGGAAGTATTTAAAGCATATTATGACCCATATAAGGAGGAACTAGAGATCCATTAATATCATATTATTATTATTATTATTGCAAGAAATATTAAGCGGGAAATGTAAATTTAATTTTCTCATTTGTATTAACTTTTTTATTCGTTTGTAGATAGCAATAAACCAGTTTATGACTTGTATCACCACATAGATTATGATTTATAATATGTACTATAATTGTATCAGGATTATTAACCTGTTGGTATTGCTTTGTAACTTCCTACCATTGGTGTTAAGTGAGCGCCACGCTCGCCTAGTTGTTTTTTTGTATGTTGAGGCCCAGCATTGGTGTTGAGTGAGCGCCACCACACTCACCGCATTGTTTTTTACTCATTATTTATTATATAATAAACATTAAACATTGAAACTTACACCAAATTATTTATATTTAAATATTTTACAAATTATTATTTAACCAATTTTTCTTAATTATAAATATTTCAAACAATAAAAATTAAAAACTAAACTCAGAATACAAAGGGTTCTCCACGATACCAATGGCGGGTTAAAATTGCCCTTAATACTTAATGTAGTTGATATCCTTTGCTTATATAATATTTCTCTTAAATATTTTAAATAAATTTTATGTACAGTTTACAATCAACAAATTAAATTATATAGATACACATTGTTTCACTTGGTAATATAATAAATGATAATTTAAATTTAATTCTTAATTGGATTATAATGAGTAACCTGTTGCTTTAGCAGTTTAAATAATTCTAGTTTAAAAGTTTATATAATCTTTAATTTGTATTCTAATCAGTAGTTTATTTAAAATACTTGACCCTACATATAAAAAATACTTTTATGTGGTTGTTTTACTAATTTTCAAAATTAATTTATTATTTTGGTTATATCTAGTGTTGTGGTTGTGGGATATTTTGTGGTTAGTGGTTATATTTTCTCGTTGGATAGTACATTTATTCCGTTTTATATGTTTTCGGTGTAATATTCATAGTTTCTGTTTAAATTTATTCTCAAAATGTTATTTTGTACCATATGTCCCCTTTTTATGTCGGTTTTGTTAGATCCACCCCATGCAATTATGAAATATGAAAGTATAGATTTTATTTATGCCCAAAAGCTTTAAAACTAAAAAGCTTTATTATCCATCAAATTTAACTCGACACGATTTAATAGCATTAAAATTATGAAACTAAAAGTTAAAATTGACAATTATATTATTGGCATCTAATGATATGGGCAGGATTCGGATTTTATAGCACCAAAAATTCTGAAATATGCATTATAATATGACCAAAAAAACTGTAAACCAAATAATTATAATAATAATTTACATTTTCCCGTTATCAGCTGACAGCTATTATTATTTAATAGTTTATTATACTAACACACAATATGAATATATTATATATATACAATTTAAATGTACAAATTAAATTTTAACGTCGGTGTGTGTGTGTGTTAAAAACTAACTAACCAACTAACTAACACGTAAAAACGGGAACCGAGGTATACTGCTGGCCTAATTTGATACTTAAAGCTCCAGCGGTTTCGGCCAGACGAATTTTTCTAGTTTCACCCCTTTTACCCCTTTAAACTTTCATAGGGGTTGAATTTCGGAAAATCCTTTCTCAAGAAGCTTCCACTATATAAAACGAAACTGCTGACCAAATTTCATACTCAAAGCTCCAGCGGTTCCGGCCAGGCGAATTTTTCTAGTTTCACCCCTTTTACCCCTTTAAACTTTCATAGGGGTTGAATTTCGGAAAATCCTTTCTAAAGAAGCTTCCACTATATAAAACGAAACTGCTGACCAAATTTCATACTCAAAGCTCCAGCGGTTCCGGCCAGGCGAATTTTTCTAGTTTCACCCTTTTAACCTCTTTTAACCCCCTTAAGAGTTGAATTTCACAAAATAAAGTTTATAGACAATGTTAATTTGTGTTATAGAGTATGTATACTTAATTTCAGAAAGATCGGAACAAACAAATTTTTACCCCTTTTACCGTTTTTAACCCCCTTAGGGGTGGAATTTTCAAAAATCCCTTCTTAGTGCGCGTCTACGTCATAATAGCTATCTTCATGCCAAATTTCAACCCGATCCGTCCAACGGTTTGAGCTGTGAGAGGATTTCAAGAAAAAGCACGTTACAGTAATATATAGGAAAATACAGTTATATATAAGAATACAGTTATATATAAGAAAGAAGAAGAATATAACATTTATATACTGTGATATAGAATTGATATGAAGGGATGACGCGTTTATACTGCGCGCACCGGTGTCGGTGGGGAGTGGGACATCGCGATGAGTTGACCGCGCTCTCGCGGGACGAGAGGCTCGTCTGCATTAGCACTACGTCAGCCGTTCTGTTCTCACGTCGCACACGTTCACTCGGATACCGCCGTCACGTCAGCAGCCGACACGATCAAAATGGCGGAACAATGGCGAGAAAACATTAAACAAGAATTGATCAGGTAATAATCGTTCGTTTGTAATACAATATTATTGGGCTTTTAAACCGCGTCGCGATAATCAATGATAATATAATGATAATATAGTAGTTTGTATGAAATCGATACGACGTGCATTGTTGCGACGTGTTCGTTTGACCGCAGCAAAAGTTTTGCCTAATCTCGTTTTTTCGACTCACTTCGCGTATTGAAATATTGCGCGATTTCGGTAGCTTTTAAAACGAGTTATTATTACATTGAATGTCATGAATTTTAATTATTCTTTTACAATATTAATCGTTCGTCGAGATTAATCGGGTAAACACAGAGGGTTAGCGCTGTATAATATTCGTCACGAAATCGTTGTATTTTTTTCTTGAAAATTTCAAATAATTTCGCGGTAAACAATCGCAGGTATCGCCCGAAGAAAAATCGCCGCCGCCGCCGCCGCGTTGGTCATTGGCGTCGTGCGACTCCTCGTATTCCTGCGCCGCCGGACACGGCCCATCGAAGCCGAACAGTAACATCGAGAAAAATGTCAACGGCGGCGCGTCGCGGGGCGGGATATCTTGAAACCGAGTCTGCCCTTAAAAATTATGATAATTATTATCGACTCGTAAACATGATAACGCATAGGAATACGTATATAACGTACGAATATTTGTAAAATCTATTGTTTTTCTACATTATTATCGACGGTCGCGAAATCTACTGTAAATAGTTATTATTTCGACGAAAACATTTTTTCGAGTCCTTCGAACGACGACGCACAGTGGGCTATTTATAGAATACAATTGTAGGCGGACGAAAATTTTTTTTTTTCCTCATAAACTCACTGTAAATTATTCAAGGAAAAATAATAAAAATTTTATCAACACTGTTGAACGGTATTTTATTAGGACAATTCAATTGAATCGGTGAGTGGAAGAACAGTACTAGTCCAAAATTCGATATTTCATTTTTTATACGAATAAACTCATCTAATGTAGATCTTAGTATTGAGTGTAAAAACAGTTCTAATCTAACTTTCTTTCACTTGCCACAGGTATATTTATAATTTTGATGAGCGGAATAACAGTACAATTCCTGTGATAATACTGTTTTTCCACTGCTGTTTTTATTATCATTCGTTTATCTATATGATTCTGGACAACAAAAAAGTTGGATAGATACATACTCTCAGAAGCAACTGATTTTTATCAAAGTATATATTTGTGGAAGACTACACCCAGCTATTTATTTATTTTTTATGCAAATGTAAGCTTAAGTTATTAAAAATACATGTTTTTATTTTAACTATTCATTTTATACTATTTTTTTTTAATTTATAATACATTTTCAAAGAAATTATTAATAAAAACATAATCAATAAGAAAAATAGTACTTGTCCAATGATAAGTTGTAGCTCTAGTGCCTAAAAGTGCCACTTTGACCCAGTAGATTTTTTTTTTTCAAACCTGAAAGATATACATTTAAAATTTAAAAATAAGTTATCAATTAAATTTTTGTTGTTACAGAAAAGAAATGCAAAATTTCAACAACAGCCAAGTTGATGCTGCGGCACATAAAGCTATTATGTATCAGCCATTTGTTAATTTGGAAAAATTAACCGATAAAGACATAGCTGAATTAAAAAAGTAAGCGTTAACAATATTCACTTTTACTATTGTTTTGAATTATATTTTAATGTAAGAAAAAAACAAGTTTCAGTTAATAATTATTTTATTAGAAGTTCTTTGATTTCCCTAAAACTTGTGGAATTTAGTTCTCTATAACTGATCTAATTTAAAAATTAATTTTAAATATTTGAAGAGTGCTCGTGTCAAACGTTCTGTGTGCTGAAAAGATTAAATATTTTATTTTTGATTTACATTCCATGTGCCCAAGGCAACAATGGACAACTTGAAAACGTTATTAACAAATATTTAATTTTAACTAATATGAAATAATGACAAATATAATAATGGAACTTAACTAGCTTCAATAACTAAATAAACATAGTGTAATTAAATAACATATATTTTTACACAATTATTATTGATGATTTTGAATGTTGTAATGTTTTTTGTTTCCTGAAAAATATTTTTTTTAACGTATGGAATGTTTGACGCTCTTAGCGGTTCATTTATGTTCATCGATAAGTATGTTTAAATATTTTTATAAACAGTAGATATTTCAAAAATGATGAATGAAAGAGATGAATTGCATTTAAGATTAAATGGTTATCTAATTAAACAGGTAAATTTAAAAATGAATTCTGCATTTTTAAGTTCATAAAAAATAGAGTTTTAAAAATTTAGTAAATATTTCAAACAGTAGATATTTCAAAATGTACACATCAAAGCAATTAACCTTATTTAAGATTGGATCATTATAAAAAAATAGTTTATATTTAAATAGTTACCTATAAGAAGATTAAGAAACTATTATTGTGTGAATTATTTACAAGGTTGTTATTTATTTATTTATTTTAGGGGTTCTAATGAAGAAAGATTTAAAGATATTCCTAAAAAATGTGAAATTAATAAAAACAAACGTTGTTGTAAAAGAGCAGAGCCGGAAATTGAAAATGGACCAAGCGTTTTGAAAATATCACCACCTAGAGAAGCTGAAAACACTGATGTTATAATATCAAATGAAACTACTACTTCTTTGAGTTATCCAATTGGAAAGATCAGAGTCCGTAATATTAAAACCATGTTAGCTGAATCTAGGACTGAACCGGAAAACATGGTGTCAAAAAAAGGTTCTGATCATCCAACGATGGAAGATATGTTTAAATTGATGGAAATTAAATACTTTTGTAAAAAGTATTTTACTAAATCTGTGCAGAATAATATTATCATCATAACCATAATTTTAAACATGATTGCATTAAACAATGAAGAGATGGATAAAAAAATGAATGAGTTGCTAAAAAAGAGACACGAAGCTAGAAAACAACCGTATGGTCTTATTCAAGTACACAAGCAGTACAAAAAAATTATGAAGTCAAAAATGTTGGACAAATTTAACGAAATTGTGTCATCTTTTGAAGTTTCAGAGTTTGATATTGCATTACAATTGTTAATCTCAACTATACAAGCTGTATATCGTCATATATATCCGTCAAAACCAAGAAGTAACTACGATTCGATAGTGATTTTACTATTGAACAATAATTTTACAAATTCCAAAATACTTCCCATGTTGAAATCAATATCAATGCGTCCGAAATGTACTCAATTGTCCAATTTAATAATTTCTCAAACTGATAATCCAGAAATAGTTGATTGTATGCCATTATTTTTTCGACGTAAATCGTATGAAACAATGAACCGTATGAAATATTTTCAAACTGTTACTAATGCTTTAACCAACAAATCTATCGTAAACCTGGAAGAATTAATAAATAACGCTATCGATCAATGTAATAGTGAATCAAGTTCTAAAGATTCTCTTCCATCAACCGTGAATCAATTAAGTATACCTAGTCATCAGTCACCACAAGCTAGTCAGCAAGGTTCGGTGGTAGCCAATGGTCCAGAAAAAAATATTCAGTGAGTTAAAAAATTAATTTAATCGTGATAATAATTATTCTTTTATGGTATGGCCAGCGAAAAGTGAGCAGAGACTGTTACGTGGTGTATTTTAGCGTAACCAAGGGTTCTCCGTTTGAAACTATTGGCGCGCTAAAAGTGTTTTACGAGTTTTTATTCGCCTTTTTTTAAAATTGTTAAATTGCATGTACTGTAACAATACCTTTTTATTTCTTCAAAAATACGTATTTACCAAAATATAAAGGAGAAATAATAATATTTGTATAACAACAAATTTGAAATTTATTTAAACGGCAAATAATTGTGGAAGCCCTGATGAAATTCGACCACCAGAAGCATTGGCATCGCGGCTCACTTTGCGCTGGCCATATTATAGTTAAGTTACCACCCATATCAATAATTTACCAAGTAAACTTACCTTACGAATTGTTACATTTAATTTTGGTTTTTTTGCAATTGAATTTCATTGGCAACTATAACGGCTGTTCAAACGATTAATTTACCACATTAATATGATAATTTAATAATCTATTATATTTAGATGTATTTTTATAGTTATCAAAAAGTTTCTGTAGAGTTTCAAATTAAATTATTGTAAAATTATTTTCTGTTAAGTTTATTTATGCAGTTGGTGAATTGTTGTGCACAAAATCAATGATTAAAAATCTTAGGTTATTCTATTGATTTTAAAACAAAATGCTATGAAATATCTCATGTTTGATGAATGTATTACATGAACATTATTATTTATTACTAATCGTACTTAATTAAAATTACATTATCTTTGTTTTGTATTCTATATTTTTCTTTTTTCAGGTCTATTAATTGTGCTAATCAAATCATACCCCAGGAGAATATTCAATCGACATCAACCAATACACCTCTGAATACATCCAATGGACTATTTAATAATTCCTTAATTACGGGTGTTTTTAATAATACTACTTCAAATACTATATTCAATAGTAATAACCAAATAATAATGGCTCAAATAATTCCAGTCCAAGTTATAAATTATATTTCAACCCCTACGATCCCAGTACCAGTGAATCCCATTCCACAAATTAGAAATGGATTAAATAATATTTATATCAATAATGATCAATACCAGGTAATCACCACTGAAAATCTCGACAGACATGTTCAACCAATACTACTTCCGATTTATCCTGTAGACAAGGTACGTAATCAATACTATCATACACAATATTAAATGAAAATCTGTTGTCAACAATGTTTATTGCATATTAAAAATTTCAGTGGCGTCTCGTGGGCTTTGAAAGTGGGAGGGTGATTAAATTTATTATTTTTTGAAAACAAATAGTACAATTATTATGTATAAATTTAAAACGTTAACATCAAATTTATATTTTACACAAGCTGTATCGATAAAGTAAGGCAATTGCTAGATAACTAGATATGTTATATGTTGTACATTTGTAACATAATAGAATTAAATATCTTAATAAACGCGTTTAAGATAATTCACTCCCCACTTCGTGGTGTGCTGGTGTGTGTTCGACAGAGCCGCCGCGAAGTGTGTGGAGTGAATTATCAAGGTGTCGTGTCGGAAGAGTGAACGGCACCGCACGTACTGTGCTATTAATATAATAGCAATATTAGTATAAAAATTAAATTAAAAACCATTTTAAGTGCATTTTATACTATAATTTTTGGCATTTTATATTGCATTTCTTTGACATTACTAATCAATGGTATGACCTATTTCATTATATATTCATTATATTCTGCATAATTAATTATAAATATATGTAATGTAATCAACTTTTATGGAATGTTACGAGTGAAATACAAATATATTACATTAATTACGTTTTATCTTCATTTTTTCAGTGCGCTGTAATCATTTGCTCAAAACCTGCAACGATTCATTGTAGTGTATGTTTAATGGTTAGATACTGTTCGAAAAAATGCCAAGTAAGGCCTTGAATTTTTTTTTCAAACATTATTATTTACTTACATTTTTTTTTATTTTCAACAGGAAACACACTGGTATAAACATCATAGTACCTACTGCAATCAATTGGAGAACTTGAGAAAACAAACTACTTAATTATTTATCATGTGTGTGTGTGTTAACCTAATGTAACCTAGATAATTATTTATTTATCTTTCATCTTGTCTAAGATACATTTTTACAAGTTATCTACATTTTCATTTAAAAATTTATGATCAGACCAACATATCCAATAAAATGGATTTTATAATATACATAACTACATTTTTATTAATTATGATGTATATTTATACATTTATTTGTATTTTATCTTGTTAATTTTTTTTATCTGTTTTCTAGATAAAAGATGAATTAATTTGTATTATTTTTGATCTCTATCTTAGATAAATTGTACAGTTGTATACTTTTCAGTTATTATTTGTGTTTAATATGTATTTTATTTTTATATTTAAATTATACTATATTTAGCAATAAGTATCATATCAATAAACGTCCATTTTATAATTTTTTTTATCTCATATATACATATTTATTTTTGGTTTTTTCAATAAACAAATACATTTAAAGAAAAAAGGTTCAACCTTTGGTACCTGGAATTCGAAGTAGCCAATAAAATTGTACTGCGCATGCATGGTCTGAGCAATGCATGTACTGCTGAATTCCTGGTACAAGGAGTTGATTTTTCTGTAACCAAATTGATTTTTTCGATCGATTTCGTCGGCAAAACGGCGGAAAATCGAGATTTTGTACCAGGAATTCAGGAGCCGACGTAGTCTTCGTCATGAGGTCGGCAGCCCTAATGAACGTTGGGTTGCATACCCGTCGTCTTCAAGGCGCTTTAAATATCTACTGCCATCACGGCGAAAATCGCGATATTGTACCAGGAGTTCAGGAGATGCCGTCGTTTTTCGTCGTGTGGTCGGCAGCCCTGGTGAACGTTGGGTTGCATGCCCGTCATCTTTAAGGCGCTTTAAATATGCACTGCTAAAACGGTGAAAAACACTCGAAAAATCGTGATTTGGTACCAGGTGTTCAGGAGAATTGACGTCGTTTCTGTGTGACAGTTCCTCCGCTATAGTGCTGCCATCTAGCGAAAAAAACCTGCCAGCAGGGGACGATTTTTCTCGAATCATATTGAATTTTCTCCGATCAATATTGATCTTTTCGATAGAATTCGTCGGCAAAACGACGAAAATATTGATCTTTATAAGAAATTTTATCTGTAAAAAAAGTGAAAATTACCTAAAGCTCGTATATAGGTGCCTAGAATTCAGAAGTTTATGCCTACAACACCTCAAAAAAAAAACTAAACCCTCTCCGACACAAAAAAACCCAATAAAATTTAAAAACATTAATTTATCATGTTGCTTTATATCAAATAATGAAAATTGAATTAATCAAATATTGATTAATACCTAGTAGACAATATTATGTATTAACAAGTTCAGACACGACAATATTAGAGCCAGTTGTATATTATATAAAAATAATAAACAAAACATATCAAAAATAACAAAAAACATAAGAATAATAATAGAAATAATGTTAGGATGAAAACAAAATAGATTAATACAAATTAGATAAATTAAAATAATTTGAACGAATGATGAACAAAATATTATTAAAAATATAAAATATCTTTAATAATGAAAAAACAAAATATAATAAAAGAGTGCTCTTTTTGTACCCGACGATTAATTTTATTCTATACCTTTCTAAAATATTTAAGAACTTATCAATTTTTTTTTCAAAATACTCCGGACAAGACCTTTATTTTTATTTTATTTTTTTTTTGTTTTTTCATTATTAAAGATATTTCATAATTTTTAAAAATTATTTTATACTTTTATCATATTTTTTTTTTTTTATGAATGATAAACGTTAGTAATACTGATTTATCTATTTTAAAGTTACGGCTTACATTAGAGGCATACACTATGGCTTATATTAGATACATTTATTGGATGTAAACAAAATCGACGTTTTTTCAAAGAAATTTTTGACGTGCCCACCACCAGTGTCTTCCACTTCAGAGGATATTTTGAGAACTAATAATTTTTAATTCTATAGTTTAAGTGTCCTTCAATATACAGATCAACGTTAAGACACTAGTTTCCGAAACAAATTGCATGTAAAAAAAAGTATTGTTTTTATAATCTCTCCAGTGTGCAGCACACTTTACAACAGTCATTATAAAAATAGTAAAATTTCAGGTGATACAAACATTAACTAATAATATATCATAATTTATTTGTTTTATTTTCAATTGTATACCGAGAAAGGTGTTGTCTCGATTGTAAACGCCAAATAATTATTATTTACATCTTGAAATCTTATTAAAGTGTGCTTAAAATTTAAAATTAATGGTGTTACTGTTGTATTTGTTACCGGTAGGGGTACTGATATTGGGGCACCATTGGTTGTAGTAGATAAAGTAGTGTGACCTTTTTTTTGGTTCTTTCTCTTCAAGAGAAACCGATTCAGAAGCGGCTTTGGTTTGCAAAGAATTAAAGAATAGTTTATAGACTTTATTCAAAGGCTGATTGTTTACTGCAGATTCCAAATTCTTTTTGGGTTCATTTTGATCGGCAAAATCAAGGGACCTGAAACAAAATACAAATAATTAAGATAATATAATTTTCATAAGGTAAAATTTAAAACAAATGCATACTACATTCAAATATAATATATACAAAAATCATGTTTGCTAAATGCTTAATATATACAAATACAAATGTTTCAATATTAAAATAATAATATAATATTGTTAATTGTTGATTTTGTGGTATAATGTGCATTGTGCATATTAAAACTGGTAATGTGATTAAAACATACTGTGAGAAAATTCATCAACCACATTAATAAGCTCTTAAAATCAGAAAATATAAACAAGCATCTTTATATTTGTTTGAGGTTACACTGGAACTTTTTAATTACAACAGATAATTCTTAATTCCAACCAATTATCAATCATTTTAGTGTCTATGATATTCGTGAGTAAACTTAGTTAGTTACTTAAATAGTAATATCACTATGTAACTGGTATGCCACACAAATAAACTCACTATCTTGATTTCGAGATTACTTACTGAACATTTCCATCATGACCATCATTTCCATCATGGCTTATCAAACGTTGTTGATGAGCTCGTGATGGATCATATTTAACTGGTCGTTTCACATTTGATGAAACATTAAACTTCGATTGAGCATTGCATTGACTGATGGCATTATCAATCAATACTTGCAGGTCTTCAACAGAATCATTTGTTATGGCATAAATAACCGTTTGGAAACATTCCATACTATTAACTATAGATTTAAAAAACAGTGCCATACGATTGGCTATTCCAAAATCATTATTATTATCATTTTGACTTTTTTCAAAAAAACTTATTAAATCAATGCAATCCGGATAGAATGATTCTGATTTCAACGTGGAATACATTTTGGGATTTTCAAAATTAATTGTTCTTAGAATATTCAATATTAAAAATACCAAGTTCCTGAGGTGATCTAGTTCATTCAATGTTTGCTGTTCCTGAACTTTAAACACGCTTAGAATACTTATGAAAAATATTTGAAACAAAAGTTCAAACTCTGAGACGACAAAGGATAATATGACTTCATTAAGCCTGTTCTTTAGATTTAGTTCCAAAACTTCTTTGTGCCGCACGTGGATTTTAATAGTTTTATATCTTAGTTGGAATCGTTCAGCTTTATTATTAATTTTAAATGATTCATTTAATTTTGCTTTATAGAGTCCATTGCACAATGAGATGAGGTAGAAAATATTGGCTACAATAACAATTGTATCCTGTACAGATTTAGTAAAATAATTGTTGTACAAGATTTCAATTTTATACGAAAATAAATTTCCTCCTCTCACTCTTGAAATTAAACTGTCATGACAATTTTTTGGACTGGCCATATAAATACTAGAAGATTCAGAATTTTTATCAGAAACTATTGCGTTCGACTTAATTTCATTTGATTCAACTGTCGCAGTTCTCGAGTCACAGAATTTAATCTCTCTTTTTAAACTATTTAAATTTAAAGATGTTTTAATTTCATTACATGATTTAACATGAGTGTTCTTAGTAGTAACTTCTTTATTTGCAAACTCATTAGAAGATGAATTGTTCTTTTGATTTTTCAGAGTAAATTTAATTGATTTAACTTTGTCAGTATTTTCCTTCCAAAATAATAATGATTTCGGAATTTCTAGTCCATTTTCATAATCCTGCTTCACTGAGTAAACAGCTGCATTTAGATCTGCAAATTCACTAGAATGTGAATTGTACTTTGGATTTCTCAGAGTAAACTTTGATTCTGATTTAACTAAATCTATTTTTTCTTCACAAAGTAATAACTGATATTTTAAGTTTTCATAACTTATCGCCGCCAAGTCAAGAGGAGTTAATTTTATATCTGCTATTTCACTAGAAGATAAATTGGACTTTTCATTTTCCAGTGTAGACATAAATTGTGATTCAACTTTAATAATTTTTTTTTTTCTAAATGATAATTTAGGAATTTTCGGTTCATTTTCATCATTTGGTTTTGTCGATTCAATATTAAATTTTTTAACTGTAGATTTACAAGAAGATTCTTTGTTCTTTTTAAATTTCAGAGTAGACATAAGTTGTGATTTAATATTATAAATCTTTCTTTTTTTAGATGATAATTTCGGAAGTTTTGGTTCACTTTCATGATTTGGCTTTATTGTATCTTTTATAGAAAAATTTTCTTTAACTTGATCATCATAAAAACCCCTAAAGTAAATGAAAACAAACAAACAATAAACATCCACCTTGGAAAAATGCATATAATATTTCCTCGATCTGACATTTGAATGATCACATTATTTTATAACAATTCAATTTTGAGTAAGATAATAACACCTTTGAATTTTTCAAATATCCGCTATTTGAACATATACAAATGATTTGAAATTCTCTTTTTGATGGACTTCAAAATTCAGAATCATTCTTAAATTTCATCAATTAAAGAGAACTAATTTTCTCTCTTACTGAGGGTTCTGTCAATGGACAGCCTCTCTCCTCATAATATTCAGGCCATGTAAATAAAATTAGTAATAATCTCATTTGCTTGTTGTAGACTTCAACGTTTCTCTTGAATTTTTCTGAACACAAAAACAATTGTTTTTATTTACTTATGTAGAGTTTAGAGGTCAACCAAATTTTGAAGAGTCAAATGTTCAAAAACAGCCAACAAGCATTTGATGACAATGTCACGGTTAAAGAGGTAAAAAGGTAAAACTAAGAAAAAGGTTTTTATTTCAACTTGGCCTTCTTTTAAAATTTTTTTAAATTATGTTTTAGGATTAAGATAGTTTCTTAAACTATATTTGATTTTTATATGTTTTTTAAAGTATAATATAATATATTATTCAACATTATTTTTAATACTATGTTTAAAGTGGATGATTTAATACTTACTTTTTACATTGAGCTATTTCTTCTTCAGTTAAAAATGTTAAACGTACAACTGGAACTCCATAAATAGCTTTAAATGCAAAATTATCAATATTTTTTTTGGTATTCATTCTTGTACTAGTAAAAAAAAATAAATTAAATTAGTCCAACATTTGTAAAATTATTCATACTCAATCCTGTTAATATCAATTAATTTTTAAATACATATTGATGTTTTTTTAAATGTTGTCCATCCTATCCTACACAGAGGTTAATATTTAATTTTACTTCTTAGATATGTTGATGTCATAAAACCAATGTCTAGATTATTTATGAATTTAAGTAATCTAAAGATCATTCATATAACAGAATTATTAAAGCTTAGAAAAAAAAGAGCTAAAAGAGGTTGAATAAACTTTTTATAAAAATAAATCTTATAAACTAACATAACAAATACCTAATAAATAGGGCTTGGATTTTGATGCAAGGGCATCAATCTATTTTCTTTAAGAAATGTTGGTCCGTAAGTATAAAATGTGTTTTGGGTGATACTGATAATTTTAAAGTAATTTTGTGTGGGTTTCTTTGGACGAAACAACCAAATGAAATTGGCATTGCAATGAATAAAAAATTGGAAAATGTATTAAATAAAAATAAAGGGTTAAAAATACTACGAAATAATATTTCAAAAATTATAAATGGAGAAAAACCTGATGAAAACAAATACCGGAAGATATAACGACGGACGATATTTCACACTTTAAATATGCTCCAGTATCATCAGTCGAAGTTGAAAGAAGATTTTCTACTTACAAAAGTATATTATCCGACCAACGACGATAATTTTTGTTTGAAAATATAAGACAGCATATCATTATACAGTGCAATAGCAATTTTGTTCAAGTTAGTAATAATGACTAGCAAAAACATGTTAAAATATTACAATTTTTTTTAATTATTATTTTAGAATGAATGAAAGAAAACAGAAGTACAACATAACTAAACAAGTAACAACGTACAACACTACTAAAAAAATGAACAAAAAAAAATACACTACTGTAGTATCATTTTTAATTTTTTTCCCAATTTTTAAGCTATAATAAATATAATTTAAATGCATTTTTATAGTGCATTTTTTGAGTTTTTAAATCTATTTTTGAATTTTTTTAAGGGCATTTTTTGAGATTTTTAGGGCATTAAAATCCCAGCGCTACTAATAAACAATCGTTGTTATTCGTTTAAACAATTTGTCATCGAAAATTGATTTCTAAAAGCTTTTAAATTATTGTGACTGTTCCTCTTTTATACACAAGTTGAAAAAAAAAATTTTGAGACCAAGTAATTGAACATAGAAATGTCTTCTGGTCATATTTAGTGGCATGTTATCTACAGACAAAAATAAAAAACACTTGATAAAACTAATAAATCAGAATCTAAAATGTATTTTATGTCATGCATACTTTAATAGGTACTGGATGTATTTTCATCCACTTATAAGAACTTGAAATATTTAAAACTATTTGAAATATGAAATATTTATAATTAACAGTGCTAAAAAAATTAATAAATTTATTCTATCTGTGTATGATTATAACTAGATATACACTAGTTAGTGCACAAACCAAGTATTGTTATTTGTTATTAATTAATTTATTCATTTGAAATTTGAATTAATTGTTTTTAAATTATAATTTTACATTGTGTAAATTTGGAAGTATTTAATGTTTGTTGCCAGAAATACAGTTCTCTATAAATTAAAATATATAATAGTAATGCAAAATCCTTGCTAATTACCGTTAAAATATTAACTATGAAAAATAGTAAAAAAGCCATTTGCTACTTTTGATTTAAAAAGAGAAAAAGATGGTTTTTAAACAATATGAAGTTTCGGTCAGTTCAAGTTACACATTAGCATAGATATAATTTACACTGATAATTTTGATGAAAAATTCATCAAATAATATTTTCTTGCAGCGATCACGAGTTACTGTTAAATATGTTTCTAATTTTTCATCTACACTGAAAAAATTGTATGGGTATTTTAAATTCAAATCATAGTGTTTTCACTATTTTTTTATTTTTCTAAAAATGTTCCCCCGTGTTGTTTCTAATATTTCATGTGTTCAATTGATGGCAATTAAATGGAACTTGAAAAACGATAGGTCGTGAAAAATTTTGAATTTTTTTCTTTTGAAAATCGTTGTAAAAGAAAGGCCCTTACTAATGTATTACAATAAAAAAAAAAAACTTCACTCGAATAATCGTATTGGATCGCGACTTTCCAATCGATTAACATACAAATGTAATTTTTTTTATAAAAATAAAATTTTAACACTACCCGGATACGTTAACGCAACCTGGTCAACTGTGGATAATGTTAAATGTTGTTATTAAAAACGAGTAAAAAGTTTTGGTTTGCACTAGGCATAGTTTAGAATTGCGAAAAATATTTAGCACTCGATTGTCGATCTTATTCGCAGGCATGATCGACCGACTGAATAAGAACTGTCAACTAAAAAAAGAAAAGTTTGTAGCTACTGCGACTACAAAAAAAGGCGAATGACTAAATCACAATGTTCTACATGTCAAAAACACATATGCGGCGAACACCAAATCATAAAATGTCAATATTGTAATAATGATAAATATTTACTTGAGGACTAAAAATAAGGTTAGTATTCTAGGGTTAACGTTGTTTTATATTCGCTTGTTAATTTTTTTTTTAAAAATATGAATTAAAATAAACGCCGCCCCGCGGAGAATTATTCCGACTGTTGAAGATAATTTTGGAATAATGGCAACACTTTTGTATCAGAAAATCGAACGTATTTTCTAATGTATTTTCACAATTTTAATGGCGTAACGTAATCGCCACACAAATAAATGTGTATATTTGGGTGACCATACACATATTCTCACGTCACTTGAAGTTATTCGCTACAGAAATGGTACTGTTTTACAAAGGCCGGCGGGCAATTGCTGCCGACTAATGTTATCGAGTTTGTTTACGAAATTCCAACGGCTCGGCCGGTAAGTTTTCAAAATAAGTTACTACAGCCTAGAGATCGGACACATTTTTTATCGACAGAAAAACAGTAATTTTTTTACAATTTGTTTCATCACGGCGGACTATCGCACGAAAAAGTTAGAGTTTTATTTCATCAGATCGTGCAAGTCGGGTTTTTCTTTTTCGATTACTACTAAACGTTTGTTCCGCTACAGATTTATTTCGGAAAAATGTTCGACCCGAAAAAAGTCTGCGCACCAGCCGACACGATATCATCAGATCAGGCCCCGATTTACATGATATACTGAGGCGGCCATGTCGACAGAAAGAACTATTTTACACGTCCGAAATTTTTCACAAAAGTATCGATCTTATTATAAGAAATTTAGCCGGTGTCAATTTTATTTGTCCACTGTGGTTACTGTTTGGCATCGGCGGCACCGCTAGGGGCTTTGTCGCCTTTGTCGGCACCGCTCGGCTTTGTCGGCACAGCTCGGCTTTATCGGCACCGCTGCGCTTCGACGACAACGCCTCGGCGTAGGAATATTCATTACGTAACGCGGGAATATTTTAAATTATGTACCACGCGAGCCGCAGGCCCTCATAATGTGTCATTCGTAAAAGTCCAAACTGTTCCACAACTCGTCGACAATCTACTGGTTTTACGGGTTCCCGTTAGATTGTCGAACACACGGTGACGTCAAAGTGGATTTCAAAACATATTGCCGGCTAATTTATCGAGACGCTCCACACTATATTTTGTTGTACTCACAACAACAACAAAACCATAAATAAATCCATAAAACCGGTATCCCGCATGAAGACGATTTATAATATTGTAAAACGTGTAAAATCAATCTCGTTATTAATAGGGTCCGGATTTGTACGCATTTACATATTATTTGTAATGAGTGTATGCAGTTTGACGAGAGTTAGACATGTGGACGATTTGAGGAACAGAGAACGCATAGAAAAAGTTTATTTTGCATATTTAAGCACATTTTGTATGAAAATTCATTAAACCGATCATTTTACTTCTATTTTACCGTAGAAACACGATATTGGGAAATAATTTGTATATATTTTTGGATAGTAATTGTTAAAATGTTATCTCGTTAATCGCAACAATGCCAAGTGGTTTTTTAAAATTAAATTTCGTTTAAAATATAATGTTCTGTAAACGCGCCCGTTGTCAATAGTGTGACAAAAAAATTCCAATTACAACAACAACGCGTCGGTACCGCTTTACACAGTAGTGCTTTAAAAAGTAGAGCAAATGAAAACAGAAATCAATTATCTGTACTTGAGCTATTAAGTTTATCCAATAGAGTCCAATATTTATGAAGAAAATAATACAATATATGAGTGGGTTAAAGCTATAGTGGTGTAAGTCATATAAACCTTAATTGGAGAAACAAAACGGTTTATTAAAAACTCAAAATAAATTCCCGGATGAAATTATTACCTGAAGGGTCAAATCAAGCATTTGTGTGATAGAAGTTTGGGTTATGACTTACTTCACTTTGCCTTTCAATAAATTGACTTTCAAAGATATGCCCACAATATATAACTCATTTTTACAAAAAATATGACTTAGACCACTATGGCTTTAACCCACTCATATATAAATGCATATATTTTGGTATGCAATAGCATATTTTTGCATAATATTATTTCTAAAAACGAGAGCATATCAAGTTCATATTTTGTGATTTTTTAATGCATAAATGCATATTATTTTAAGCTTTCCAAGAGCAAACAAATCCGGACCCTAGTCATAATTATCACATGGTCGACAAATTAGGTATTACTTGTACCTAAACCATTTACAGCCGGCAGTTACAAATGTTTAAACGCCACTTAAATTTCTGGTCGAGTCAGGAACGATTTAGTGCCCTACGTTTTTTTTTTTTTTAATACATTTACATACGTTTGAAGTTGCGGGTTGTAAATTCTGCGTTTCAATACTAACATTGTTGTCGAATTATTATGCAATATTTTACAAACGAAAAAGAATTCGACGAACATAAAATTATCATACAAAAATAAAAATAGCAATCACGTTCGTTTTACTATGCACCCGACATATTTCCGGCCGAGCCCCCGGTCACGAAAATACCACGACGACCTAGTCGTCAATCTAGACTACACTTTGGTTACGTGGAGTTTATTCTTAAATGGAAAAACGATTTATTTACATATCGGAAACAGTTCATTACCTCAACAGCACACTCCGGAACCTTTCTTCTGTGCAAATCATTTTGACCGTCGTTGAAAAACAATTGACTATCCGCCGTCGAGATCTGGAGAATACGATTCGAGACTAAACAACAAAACGAACAAAACGAGTTAAAAACTGGCGCTCATATACATTCGAACAAAATGAGCGTCAGAGCGGAACTCAGTACCCGGACGATTTCTGACGAGTGAGTGCCATCTGGCTAGTAGCCGCCGTCGTTAACAATTCTATAGGTAAAATAAAATAGCCCCGTGAACTATAAAAAAATGAAAGAGCTTCAGACCATTTCCAGTCTCCCCTCCTATTCTAACATTTATAAATCACAAAAGCGATATTATCCCAAGCCAGTAGATACTCGGAGGAGGGATTTTCATTGTCGAACAAAAATAGTCTATAATAGCACTGAATTAAAACCTATACAATCAACGCCCACGAGGTTAAAACGAACATGAAAAAAAGCGATAAAATTTCAGTGTTCAAGGTTATACAAACCTTGAAAACACCATCCAAACTCGAAACATATGAATTAATTTAGTTCAACGAATTCACCATTGGTTAAATTTATCATTTAATTATAATTAATAGTAAATTAATAACATTACGATCAATAGTTTATGTGATACAACGCCAGCACAGATCATAAAAGTATTCTACAAGCGAAGAATGAATAATAATTATCATCAAACGTACCAAGAAATTTAATAATATCTCTGATTTATTGTTTCATGTGGGTTTCTTTGTGCCAACTCGATTGATTTGAATATAGTTGAAACGTTCGTTCATAGATAGAATCAGTTCCATGTGACATTCTCATTGTTGTGTGATGTTGCAAAATGCTTTGTGCGCATATAAAATTGTTATGAAAACAAAATATACCCAATTAATTATCACTGTTAAAAAATACTATAAATGTAAGTATACTAAAGTTGTTATAACAGTTTTGTTAAATTTTAAAATTGTGTAAATTATTACCATTATTATGGAGACTGGATGTATTCGTTTACAAAATGGTAAGAGAAAAAGAAACTAACAGACTACACAAAGAAAATGCGGTGAACCACATGAATCGATTATTTATGAAAGATAGATAAGTCACAATTTTTTGGAAAATGACTTTTTTTTATTGATGTGGATATAAACGGATAGTTTACATTTTAAAGGAGTCAACTTCGTATGATACTTATTTTACTATGGCTATTCAAACATTTAGTGTATTTATGAACAGTGCTTAGTACCATAGTTGAACCCATCCATAGATAAATACAAATTTAGGAATGTTACACTTAATAGTCAAAACATGGTGGAAACAATTTTGTACAAAAAATCTACATTTTCATAAGAAAGCCAGCGTTTAAAAAGTAGAAAAAAAGGTCCATTTAATGTGTCGTTTAATAGACAATTTGAATTCAATGCTGATAAAAAGGTGTTGTTATTGTTGGGGAATTTGTTAATGGTTTTGTAAAATAGATCTTCAAGTTTGGAAAAGAAAATTCTCTCATTTCATTACCTTCACCAAAAGCATATAGAAAAATGTGTCCAACCCAGAAAGAAAAAGTTCTAGGAATACAAAAAAAACATTAAAATACATACCAGATAAATATTTGAAATTTTATAAACAGTTTGAGAAGTGGCCAAAAAAAAAATCAGTACTTTATATAACACTTAAGTTAGTATTCACCTTGAAAAGTATTTTATTCTTATTCTAATATTAATTTAGATATTGTGATTTAAGTTGAGAATAATTTTAAAGTAAAGTAACTGAAGTCCGAGTAATTGTTATATTTTAAATAATTGTAATGGTAAGGTTTTTTTAGTCAGATTTTAGTCAAATCAGTTTGAGTTGGTTTTCTGTAAATGTTAAAATCAAATTTATTATTAATTATGGTTATTGTAAGGTCTAAGAAGTTAAATTTATTATTTATTTGTGTTTCGATTGTAAATTGAATATACATATTTATATTATTTAAAGAATTTACCATATTTTTCAGCTTGTCTGTTTGTACATCTAAAATTTAGATTCTAAATAATACGAATGTGTCATCTACATATTTAAAATATGCTTTTATATATGAATTATAAGTTTTATTATTGAGTATGTTGGTGGTTTCAAAATTTTGCAAATATATTTCTGGTAAAAAAGCGCCTAATTATGAGCTTATCTTTATATTATTATTACTTATCCAAACTTTTCATGTGTATATTTTATTATAATATTGGAATAATGTTGGTTAATAATTATGTATTTATGTTTATGGTTTGAATAATTTCATCTATTTCTTTAAAATTAAATTTATTACTATTAGTAAGTTTCTTTTTTAAAATATCTAATCTTTCGAGTTTAGGAATAGAAGTTTATACATTTTTAATATCAAGGAAAACATTTTGTAACCTGGTTCAATATTAATTTTTAATTTTTTTTCAATTATTCGATGACCGACGGTCAAAATTAGTTGTTACGCAAAACACTTTAATACTCGCAGCATTCCTAATATTTTGACATTTGAAATTTTTTTCGTAAAATGTCGATAACATTTTTTCGGTTAAAAGCTCGAAAATGTAATACAAAGTTCCTCATTCGTTGTTTTAACTTGTATAAACAATATTCAAAAATCTGTCTACGCGATTTCTTTCATAAGCGTTTGAAGTTCAAATTTCGAGAAAAACACTACGAAACGCGAAATGTACACAGTGTAAAGTGTAATAAGTAGGATATTCAAAATCTCAAAATATTCCATTAAAAAAATGCAAAAATTACTTAAATTTATTTATTGGAACTTAAAAATTTCAAAAATATAATACAAGTGTATTTTTGTTTTTTTGAAATAGTATTAAATAAGTATATCTAGACGAAAAAGTCACAAAACACTACGAAACGCGAAATGTACACAGTGTAAAGCGTAATAAGTAGGTCATTAAAAATCTCGAAAAATTCCATATAAAAATGCAAAAATGACTTTAAATTTATTTATTAGAGCTTATAAATTTTAAAAATATATTACAAATGTATTATCGTTTTTTTTTAAATAGTATTTACGCATAAAATATCAACTTTATTAGCAATAGTATTAGTATTTTGTCATATAAATTAAAAATATTTATTATATAATTTTATTTTATTATATTCATAAAATCATTTTGGTGTGTGTAAAAATGTTAAAATATAATTTTAAATTCATATTTTGTATTCAAAAACTTTAAAAATGCCTTAAAAAATTAAGAAAATGATTTAGAAATTAAAATCGTCAAAAAATGTGAAAAAAAATATAAAATAAATGTTCATAATCTCGTTTAAAATGCATAGATACTGCGTGTTGTCGAATTAATTAATTTCGTCGCATAAATATACGAATAAAATACGTAAAATTAATCAATCGATTTTTATAAACTCACTAAAAATAACTAATAATAATGACGTAATTATTTTACAAAAGAATTATGGTTAGTGTTTAGCGTCTTGAAATTCTACGTATCCAAAACATTTACAATATCTACAATTATTTTTAAAAAAAAATCAATAGTTTATGGAATTTGTACTTACCATTATTGAGCTGATAAACGTTGTTTTATTCGCGTAGTTTGTATTCGCGGACTGACATTTATCGTAGATAATACGTAAATGACGAAAAAACAATGACGTTTAGAGCCGGTTGTACAGTGCTATATAATTAATAGTACATACTATGTAATTCACTACGAACGAAGTGACGAAATGTTTGAGGTTGAACAGAGTCCTTTATTATATATATATAATAAAAAAATAAAAAAATGAAAGTAATAATGAATAATTTAGTTGTTTATCAAGGTCATTGACACAGAATATACGTAGACAGTTAGGATTTATGATAATGGATAATGGATATCATAGTTTTCGCGATTAAATTATAATATTATTACGATATTTTTTATCACACTATTTTGTTCACGAGTTGATAGTAAATAGGTAATAGATAATAGTGATAATAAGCATAGTGTAAAATACTAAAATATTAAAATGACTCAAAACTAGTGCACAATGTCAGTGTTAATTACGTCGATAGAAGATTCGGAATCCGGCTGTCGTTCGTTCGAGTGATTCCGTGTGTGTGATGAATTGTTTAAAAACGAAAAGTTTACAAACAAAACTGCGGTCGAAATAGTGAATTCAACGGAGAAACAAATGTTGCTGTTTCAAATACTTTTTCAAGAGAATTAGTTGTCAAAGACACACAGTCTTATTTCGACTTCTTTATAATCAACGGTGTGATGTTTAACATATCGCTTAATAAGGTAAACATAATATTTATTATAAAATACATTATACAAGTAGAAGATTTGTTTGTTAAACGTCGAAAAACTATTTTAAATTGTTATTTTACAGATTACATGTAAAATTCAAAACCAAGACACCACTATGTGTTATCGGCCAAGTTAAAACTAGAGGCAACGATGAAATAGGCTAGAAGAGATCCCGATACATGTATAGGATTGGAAAGTCAACAATATGTCAATTTGTACCAGAGGCGTTTAATGCAATGTATGGAGAATTGAGGTAAAGACAGTTTTGAATATATTTAAAAAAAATATATATTGTCATTTTCGTTTTACTTCGACAGTATTTTACCACATTAAATAATAATTAATAATTTGAATAACATTTTCATAACTATTGAGTATTTAAAACACAAAAATAGTTTTATCGTGTAAAAATATTTAACAAAGTGAGCAGCTTATGAACATAAAAGGAACAATGAATATGAAATAAATATATAGGTATTCATTTGTCACTCCAATAATTAAAAAATAACTGGTTCTTTACAATAGGAATTAAGTATGGCAACATTGTTATTGTAACATTGTCTATGCTCTTCAAATAGTTGTGAATTTACATTGATATTGATATTATTAGTGACGGTTTTGATATTAAGTTAAGATGACCTCTAGTTAACAAACCTTAAATTTGTTGTTCTTGTTCTCATTACCTACTTCAATGGTAACTTTTTAAACTGAGATGCAACACGATAGTTTAAAAATTATAAATTCATTATTAGTTGCTTTTTATTGACATTCCAATTTTAATGTTCCAACGATGTTATCTAATGAGACGTCAGTTTTAAATATTTTTAGGTTAAGTATTTTGTTGTTTCAAATTAATAATTTCCATCATAATGTAATTAATAACGACAGTTGTAAACGGTACTTCATAAATCATAAATTTAACTTTGTAGTTTTATACAAAAAATTTCTTCAACGTTTAAAATTTTAAAAATCTGTAATGAATTTAAAACGAACTAAGTAACAATGTATTTAATTATTTTGTAATTATATATTAGAATTATTTGATTGAGAACTATGTCTTATCCAAGATTATAGTTCTTAAATAATAAATGAAAGTTAATAAAATTAAACGTTGACTTATTTATTCTTATTTATATGTTGTTTTTTAATATTTTAAAAAATAACTTAAAGTATTAGACGTTTATATGCTATATAATGAAATTTAATTATTTATAATTAAAAAAATAATAATATGCAAAAAGTCATGTTTTAATTGTGTACCTATATGTGTTTTAGAGAGGATTTTTATTTGAAAAGCTCTCATCGATAGATTTCAAACTTGTTTGTTCGGTGATAAAAGAAACATTACTTCGATTATTACTATTGAAAACCACCGTTTTAGTATTTTAATAATTTAATACATTAATTATTATATTATTACGTTTAATATTTTTTGCGTGTTTCTCGTTTGAGAACGGTACATTTTTAGTGAATAAACGGATTATATTTGATAAAGACATACTTGGTTGAAAATTCGTCAACATTTAGCATGCCGTACGTATGGTTTCCGTGTATAAAATTTGAACACCAATATAGTATGTATATCTGACTGCTTATTAAAGTAATGTAGTTCTGTTTTTTTAACGAGTTGGTATTCTGAATGTTACTATTGAAGAATATAAAACTATAATTTGCCAGTTTTTATTTTTAAGAGAATATATTTTTGATTTGTTTTGTGTCGTAAAGCATCATGTTTTAGCATTTTTTAATTTAAATACTCAACCTCCATAAATACATATTTTTCTTTTGATATTTGAAATACCAACTAACACCCAATAATCTGTACAAAATGGTAATTATACAATTAAATTTTCTTATACAATTATATTTTCCGCCTTTAAACGGCTAGTAGTTATAACCTAACAGCTGAAGTACTATATTAACAAAATAATACATTTTATAATTATTATAATTATAATATATTCATTCAAATATTACCAATTTAATATTGTGTACAAAAAGTACTTTGTCACCTCTTCTGCCCTTGACATACAACCATTCAGCTACTTTATTGTGCGTCATTATTTTTAACATTTCATATGTTGTTCTCTTGAAATTTTTTTAAAACTTGAGCCTAAACCAGATAGGTACATAATGATATGAATTAACATCATTCATAATTCTGAATAAAATATAATTTTTTCATAAAATAGAAATTTTATTTGACACATACAGAAGAAATGACTAAACATAACTCATGTTAAAACTTAAAAATATTTAACAATTGTGTTTTTATACATATAAAATAACAATATATTAACATATATATTAACAAATCCCGTTTGAGGTAAAATGAAAAAAATACAATTCAGACAAAATTAAAAATTGATAACATTATACGTCATACACATGTGTCAACTATATAAATATAAAATATTTTGTAAAAAGCAGTAGGATAAAAGTTCTAGTTTTCTAAAAAAGGGTTTGAATAATAGCCCAGTCGTTGCTCTTTACATTCCGGTGGTATGTTGGCGTTCTAACGAGTTGACTTGTGTCGACTTGAGACGTTTGTACGGTGTCGGTTCGCACAGCTGATTCGCCAAGTTCTCGATCTGTGGCCACATCTCATTGACATCACTTAACCTAGCCAGTGGTGCTTCATTTTCGGCCAATCTCAGACTCTTTCGCAACAACTGGCTTTGATAACTGCGGCGAAAAAACGAGTTGGTCAAAAATTAACTATCGAGAAGCGCTTTGCCAACACTGAGACTCCTCTCACGTGGACAACATGGAAAACGTGCTCGATATAAAAAAAATAAAAAAACCACGACTTACTAGTTTCCGCAGAACAACGGGATTTTCAGCCTATCTTTCATAATGAACGCGCATTGGTCAACGGTGCACTTGAGGAACATCGCCTTGATCAGGCAATCCACGATAACCAATAGGTTATTGTTAAATGTATATGGATTGAAATTTATGCAGTACACTAATCTCTCACGCACAATTAATTTTAATATCTGTAAGGACAATGAGTACACACATTAGTATTGTTGCATCTCGATTCGAAGACTTATTTGATAATAAAGTTTATTGGGATGAAGTGGGAGGGGGGGGGGGGGCGACACAAATTTTTGTCCAAAAGTAAATACACAATAGAAATGACTATTGACAAGTAATTAATCAAATTTATTAAAAATTCAAACCAGTGCCATTATATAGCAAGAGAAACAATTGTAAATTATCAAGTCCAAAGACCAGTATTTCATGAAAGCGAATCTGTCAATTGTACCGTAAACTAATGTTTCTGTGCACAAGTAACTTTATTTTCAAATTATAAAATAATATTTCAACTAAAGAATGGTAAATTATAAATAATATTTATGCACACCACCTCTTAGCCGTCAAGTTCAACTGTGATGTTTTTACGCCATGACACAGACTATAAATAGAAGTTGATGACAACGGGGTATTTAGTCTGTGGACAACATTGTTATAATACTTAATGATATTAGTAAGGCTCAAATCTATATGCAAGTGCATATTTCTATACACATTATTTCCAATTGTTTTGATTAAAAATCTCTACATTACTTATAGATCAAAAGGGTAATTTTTAGCATATTTCTTACATATTTTGTGAATACCAAATACGAAATTCACGAATTAACGAATAAATGTTTGAATTATGCAATAAAAATTATGTTTCTTTTTAAATTTGAAAAAATTGTGGCAGGAGTTTATTTTATGAAATTATGTCTTCTCTAATATCTTGTGAAATTAGAAATCATGGCAAATAATAACAAAACATACCTGCCAAAAATCTTCTAAAAATATTGATAACTTTTAGCAAGCTAAAAATAATGGTATAGTGGTCACTAATTTAATTTCTTGTGTACTAACAACCAATTGATCTTATATATTCATTTATTAATTACCTTATATGGATCATCGTTGGACGATGAAGGAGCTCTTAACACAATTTCGGGAATTTTCTTCAATGTTGATCGGTTACAAATGGAGCCTGATATCATTGGTTGTGGACAATCCGTACTCATCAGTGGAGGTGAATGAATTGTTACACTAAATGACGAAGTTTTTCTCTTTTTTGATTCCTGAAAAAACCCATGTAACATATATAACTAGATAAGTACAATACAGTATCATTTTTTTGTTATTATTTTATGTATCTATTCATCATTATTATTGTACTACAACGATGGTATAATATTAACACTCGTACCAAAATTCTACATGGGGGGGAGGGGTAAGCCTAGATGTCTAAGCATTAATAAATTAAAAACTGTAAGACATAAAAAAACATAATATTTTCCAATTTAAAGTCGTATTTTAGTAAGTTTACATTATTTTTCCAATTTAAACAATATATTTAATAGTTAAAACTTAACACCAAAAATAATTTGAATTACTAAATTAATATTAGAAAAAAAGTCTCAAGTCTGCGCGATTAATATTTTAAGAATGGCAATAAAAATTCAATATTGTTTATTTGAAATTTATTTAAATTTGATTTTCTACTGTTCATCAATTTAAATTTTTTGCGAACCAATCTTCATTTTTTTTCTCACTAAAAAGAGCAACTTATATAGAATCTTGTACTTTATCTTAAAACCTGGAGTATAATTGGAGTTAAAACTTAAATGAATTTTCAACTGCGTACAAAAAGGTTCTAAATTTTCATAATTTTATTAGTTTAAAATTTAAACGCTTATAATAGAATGAACAAATTTTTGGTATTTTTTCTTTATAAGTATAAACTATAAATAGAAAATTTAGAATTGAAATTTCAAGTTTTGAATCATAAGAACAAAAATTTTAGCAAGTCAAAAATCATTATCTCATGATTTTTATAAGGTTATTAAAATGTTTATTTTTGTTTGTTGTAAAATGTTAATGTTTTTTCCAATTTTATAAGGAAATTATAAGAAAAACTATGGAGAGAATTTTATTAAGACTTGTGTAATACACAGACTAAAAAAATGTTCAACCAAAAAACTTCTGTTAGGATAAAAATTGGACCAACTCTTTAAATCAAAACCAAAATGACACACAATTATATTTTAAAACAACAATATTAAAAAGTAGTAAACTTTAATACATACCATTGATAATTTACGCTTTGTTTTCTTCATCATGGACATAAGTAATGGTGGTATCACAGGTGTTGATGGTGGAGAACTTTGTAGAGGAATACTTTTTTCAGGAATAGATGCATTAATGGGTTCAGCGGAAATTGAAGGTGTTTTAATCCAGATACCAGAAGGGTGGAATATTTTTTGATCACTCAAAAGTTTTTTAAAATTTGCATAAGATTTAGAAGGCCAAAATTCATTATATTCGACACCATAAATAAAGTCTTCTAGATGTTTAAATTTGACTAGTAATGTCAGGTCTTTTTCAGGCACCACTTCAATGGCACCATGAACTTTACAACAAAATTTGAAGTAGGCCAAGTCCCAATTTTCTAATCGAATAGCTTCATACAATAAGTTGTCGGTGTTTCCTTCCAAATAATAAAGTGGAACATATTTTTGTCCACCCTTTTTGTAGTATGGCAATATTGATCCATTTTTAAGTCGCATTAAACCAAAATTTTCTTTATAATTCTCATTGATAATACCTTTTAGTTTTTTATAACACACCTCCGAGAATTTATGGAACTCTATAGCGTCCTTTAAGTGAACAATATAATCTTTGCCCGCTGTAAATTCATCTTTACCATATTCATTATTACATTGCTCTATGTTGATATGATTCAATAATCTAGCTTCAGATTCTGAGATAAAGTAACTGTTCACTGATGTACACGAACGAAAAATATCTGCATTTAAATATTGCATATAACCAGTAAGGAATTGACTTTCAGCCATACGTACGGACACAAATTGTAATTTTTCACCGCCAATTATACGTGTTATGTATGGTACAGGTTTGTCAATATTTTTCCACCCAAATTGAGCTACAAAAAACACACGCATATTAAAATATAAAAGTTTAAAAACCATTTTATATACATGATATTTTGTTAAGAATTACATTTGAAACTATCTGAATCTTCACTTATTGCTGATAAATCTTTAGAATTCTCATTTTGGAGAAGATTGGGAACCATATTTTCCATAGATGTAATTGGATCTTGTGTATCAGCTCTACACGTGGTGTTTGTACTAGTGATGACAGTAGACATGTTGTCTCAATGTTTCTGAAACAGTATTTTGATAACTTTTTTTTAATTTAAGAGCCATATCATTGGTTTTTAAATTATCTTTTATGACTAATCCCAGTTATTTTAGTTATATAAGTGATGACTATTAATTGTTATGATAACTAATATCAATAGGTGTTAAATACAAAATTATACCACGATCTAAAAATATATAAAAATCATTTTTGAAATACCATTGCAAAATTTTAGAAATTTCACAATGTTTTTATATAGGCAGCACTAAATTTAGTCAAATAGAATTTTCAAAAAAATGTGAAGTTATTATTTTGATAAATTATTCTGAATAAATATAATTAATAATAATATGTCTCTTGCCTATACAAACACAATATTTTTAATTTTATCAGAAATTTAGTAGACATGTAGCAACATTTGAGAAAAGTGCATTGAGAAATCCTATTGTGACCTAATGAGGTAAATAAAATTAGGTAATAATACCTATATAAGAAATTTGTAGTTAATTACAACCATAATAAAAATTATACACGTTGATAATGACAGTAAGTAAGGTAATATTTTCACAAGAGTCTAATTTAAGGTATTTCTTTAGTATTAATTATATTGTATAACATTTATAGATTATTTTATGCGAATAAATTTAACCTGTCATTAGTATTGTGGTGAACTCACCTCTTTTAGATTCTGAGTGTAGTTTTTAATTTTTATTGTTTTAAATTGAAAAATTTATAATTAAGAAAATTGTTAAATAATAATTTGTTTAAATAAATAATTTGGTGTTAGTTTCAATGTTCATGTGTTTATTATATTATAAACAATGAAAAAAAACAATGAGGTAGCGCGGCGCTCACTCAACACCAATGGTGAGACATTACATTGCGATACCAATGACGGGTTAAACATAATAGAAAAGTGTTTTCAAAGCCACTTACATGCACAATTTATCAAAAATCATGACATATTATACTGATAGCGCATGACAACCTTGTTGAGTAAGATTTGTTTGGTCGAAGTACAGGGGCCGGGACAGATGGGATAAGAAATATTTATTTGATAATTATACTAACGATTATAATGATATTGTTTCTGAATAAATGTATTATAAAAGCAAGTTGAACTAGTAGAATCCTCACAATAATACTAATAATTTTAATATAAAAAATGTATGATTGACATACAATTTTTAATAACTACACGTCTACACCTTCACATATAATAATTACATAACATTCTGTGACAATTCATCAGGAAGAAATGCATGGCATTATTTGGATAAAAATCCAACGAGGAACAAATTAGCTCACGCGCAACGGATTATTGCTGTGCATTCCATACACAGATAATAAAAAAGATGGATAGGACAGACGGCCACAGTATATTTGCGGCCCTAAACTGTTGAGCGGTTGAGACCGGCTTTATACTAATACTGGCTATTATCGTATTTTAATTGTACTGATTATTGAATAAAATATTTAGAATTCCATGTTTCGTTGTACCCAACTAGTTTTTATTTTATCCATATACTATGGATAAAATCTTTTAATAAAAATAGTAATGTCTTATGTTATAATATGCCGTAGATTGAACAGCGTTTATATAGGTAGATGACGGTCGAACAACTAAAACTTACATGCTTTAAATGACGACTTGATTAACCCTTTGATAATGATAGGCACATGTACGCGTGTACAGTGGCGATCGTGAAAATAACGTCGGCGGGCGCCCGGAAAACAGACGATTCGGATCGACGACGGTTAAAAACGCGAACCAAAAAATAGTGCCGACGGCGAGAACAGGTGGACAAAGACAGGTGGACACTTTTGGCGCGACAAAGTACGAACGAAAAAAAAAAGTGTGATACGTCTGTACTAGCTGAAAAAGTGATAACTGATAAGTCATGATATTCCGTGACGGAGAAGTAACACGTCGACTACCGCAGCCCTACCTCGCGGACCGGAGAGGTTAGTCTACCTGCAAGACCAAGGGAGCTATCCGCGAGCTATAGTAATAGTAATATACATATATAGTAATAGCTGTGTAAACCGCCGCCGCCCTTATTATATTATTTTACCGCATGTTATTATCACACTATGGTGGGTTATGTTTTTTTTTTTCAATCGTAATAATATATTTTCCCTACTCGTCGTAATATAATACCAAAACAAAAAATACCGATTTTATAATATTGCGTAATATAATTATTATTGTTTATTACCTTCGTTGTTCTCGGATACGTTTCTTACGGCAGTCTAACCAGGTCGAGTTCTTTTCAATGCAAAACGAAAACGCACTCGCCAAAAGTGGAAACGACGCGGGCAAAAAAACGCTTAGCAATAAAATAAACGGAACAATAGAAATCTCGACGCGTGTGCGGATAAACGTAAGACGACGACACGGCGGATAAGACAAGACAGTGACGCCGAACGAATGAATACCAACCCTAGCGTTTGTGCGTCGGCTGACTAGTGGTGCGGGGGAGGGTCCCCTGAGACGACCGCCGCGACATATACGACATACAACATACTTAACGTGACCATAATTTTTTTTCTTCCAAGCGGGACACCTGTACATTTTAATGAAAAAACCATATAATTTTGAGTAAAATAACAATTTTTTTATTGAAAAAAAAATCAAATTGTATACGTAAACTGTATAAATGTATGATTGTGATATACGTGATCAATAAATACCTACCACAAGTAGACTTTTCTTAAAGCGGGACATTTTTAGGTTCTTTGGGGACAGCGGGACACAAGCGGGACTGTCCCGCCCAAAGCGGGACGTATGGTCACGTTAAACATACTGTATATGTCACTGGGCTGGAATCGAATTTCCGGAGTGGGGACTGACTACTCGTAAAAGAATGGAAGCGAACTGACGAGAGGTAATAGAATTCTTTGCTATACTTGAATTTCATAAATACAATAACATAACGGTAACCCCGTTATGTTGGAGAAAAGCAAGCGACTTAGTAAAAAGCTACTGTAAAAAATGAAAAACTAGTTGAAAATTCAGATATTTTACGCACCGTCTAATTAATAATAATTAATATTATACTGTGTGTATTTTTTTTCAAATGTCACAAACCTCAATATTGCCCATATTTTCGAAGACGACGATTACTCCTTTGCAAACAAAATTGAATATGAAGCATACATGTGATAAAGGAAAATGGGCATCATTGTTTATTATAAAAATTAAATCTTATCACATGCAAACTATTTCAAAAAATACAGTTTCTGATTAGAACAATAAGAGTACAAAAGAAAAAAAATATAATAATGATTTAAATAAAAACAAATTTAAGAAAACTTGATCATGAGAAGTTAAAATGATTAATTATTAATTCTATATACATAAAAATTATTTAAATAAATTATCAATAATCATTATGAATAGTCTCCATGCCCCTGTGTAAATTCCACTGTAAAGCCATACATATTACCAGAAGCTATCCCATTGATTCTAAAGGCGCCAGATCATCAAAAAAAACTTCCATCAATGTCCTTTTACAACTGAGGGCAGGATCAAAATTAAATTCGCCCAGTCCATGATGGTACCTAACAGTTTGAGAAGTGGCCAAAAAAAAATCAGTAATTTATAAAACACTTAAATTGTTAGTATTCACCTTGTAATATTGAATTTTTATAAAAGTATTTTATTTTTATTCACATATTAATTTAGATATTGTGATATAAGTTGAGGATAATTTTAAAGTAAAGTAAGAGTTACTGAAGTCCGAGTAATTGTTATATTTTAAATAATTGAAATAGTAAGTTTTTGATTAATTTTAATTGTTATAAAATATGTTGTTTTTTTTCACATGCTAATCAAGATATTATGATATAAGTTGATGCTGGTTTTAAAGTAAAATAATTTAAGTCTGAGAGATTGCAATATTTTAAATGTTTATGTAAAGTTTTTGTTTTATTTTGAGCAAGATGTTATGCAATTAATTGAAATAAAAATCGGGAAAAGTTCCTTTCAATGTTTTATATATTTTAAAAGTCGTACTAAATTATATCGGATGAGTAGTTTTGGTTTACATCACTGTATTGCACACAAACCCGATAAATCAAATAAAATAATAAAAAATAATTTTGATAAGTAGCAGTTCAAATCTAAATACATTCGAATAATGTAAACATAAAACAATTATGAGTAGTTAATTATTATGGTGAAAATTATTATAATGCTAGTTAATTATAAAATTATAAAAATATGAATATGACTATTGTATTTGATGTGAAACGATTTATACCATATTTGCATAAAAGAAAATATATTTTGATAAGTAGAAGATCATAACTAAATACATTCGAATGATGTAAACATAAGACAATTATGTGTAGTTAATTATTATGGTGAAAATTATTATAATGCTAGTTAATTATAAAAATATGAATATGACTATTGTATTTGATGTGAAACGATTTAGACCATATTTGCATAAAAGAAAATATATTATATTAAGACAATTAACATGGCAATTATTGAATTTAAAAAATGTATTATCAAAATTAGGTCGATGATAAATTCGATTAGAAGAATACAATTACAAAATTCGATCCAGCAGTACAAAATTCAAATGAAAATGCATTAAGTAGAAATGTAATAAAATATAAATGAAATAACTTTCTTTGAACTTTCTTGACCGAATGGAAACTCATACCATATTTATTTAGTCCTAAATTACTATTTAATTTCTTCTTTATATAATCTATAATATGTAATATTATAGAATACATTACATACCTACAGAACATTCTAAAAATAAATTTAATAAAAGTTATTAAGTATTATTGTTTTGGCCTTTGATTTTTTGTTGGTAATTTACTTTTCAATTAATCAATATTTAATTGATATTGGCATCCACATAGTAGGTACTACCATAGATTAAATGTACGAACTATATATTTAATCTATGGTACTATCTATAAAACAATTTAATAAAATAGCCAACTCATAAAAAACCTCAAACATACATAAACTAAGAAGGTACAATTTATATTTTCAGTATTAAGTTTGCAAATACAAAAATTATAAACAAACTAAATAACCGTTTCATGTATAAAACAGTAAATATCTTAAAAATTTTAACATTTACATTATAATATATAGGAAATAAAATATTTTTGTTGATATGAAGACATTAAGGTTATAATATAGGTTATATTAAGGTTATAGATTTATACCTACTTGAGTTTTAAGAATAATAATCATTTGTATTTTAGCATAATAATCCTATTATTTAACCTAACTTGATATTAAATCCCAAAACAATATTGGAAGTATCCTTTTTCAATTATTACAAATTAGTAATTCTTCTGGAAACAATCAGTTTATTCTTTGTTGAACTGATATGAGTAAATAATTCAGAGATTTTAAAGTATTGGTGAGCTAGAGCTATTTAAAAATATGTTCCAGTTTTAGGATACAACTTTATCAACTCCATTTAGTGTTGAAGTAGAAAATAATGATAATGTAATATTGATCGTGATGAATCCTCTTATAATAACGAAATTGGGGAAACAAGTCATATATAATATTTAAGACTCTGATGTATTTTAGATAGTATGAAGACTCATTGAATAAAAGTAAAAATATTAAATTTATAAATCGTCAAGATTAATTAATTGATATTTATTTTGACTAATTTAATATTACAATTTAAAATAACCAAATTGTTACTAGATTAACCTTTTTTTTTTTAGTGTTATCTACTAACAAATTTTAAACTAATTGTTTTGATGGTGTGAACTTTCTGTGTTCAGAAATATTATCAAGTTTAAAATAAATTAATAATACCTCTGAACACAGTTTAAAATATGTTAAAGACTATTTTATTTTTTATATAATTTTATGAATTGTTATTTTTCAGGACGTTTTAGATTTACTTAAAAGTTCCAACAAAGGAATGGCATTATTGATCATTTTTTAAAATTTAATTCTTTTGATGTTTAAAATTTAAAGAAAATGTATGTTATGTAAATATATATATGATAAATATTAATTTTTTTGTACTTCATGCAACAATAAAATATGTATAAAATTTATTATTTAAAAACAAAAATAAATGTTTTACTATTTGTTATTTTTCACTTTTATTTTTTATTTCAAGGTTAATTAATATTGTCTACAAGTGTGAACATTTCGTGCAAATCTGCATTTTATAAATGTTTTGTTACTACTACACGAATGCATGTCAAAAGTTACCATACAATTTATATGAGAAATTTATAACCAGAAATATAATATGTTTTACATTAAATTTATAAAATGCTATTGATTGTAATATTTATTTTTCTTTAAAATATAGAAAGAGTACGATTTAATAATTGTCGGCCTATAGTCTAGAAAACAATGGTACTTAATTGTCTTAATTGTTATGAATTATTCCAACTTTAATATAAATAATAGATAATATTTCTATGTATAGTTTGTCATATTAAATTAATTTTAATATTACATCCGTTTTAGATATTTACATATATTATTATTTCTAATCTTTAAATCGATGACCTATTTTTTGTGCCGTCGTATTCAAGAATTTATGATTCTGTGTAAACAGTATTGGTTTAAGTATTTAACGACAATCGTTTAACTTTAATGTGATGTTATATATTATATACTGTATACTACACACGGTTGAGCACTTTTCAATTACATAATTATTATAATTCGTCAAGATGTGCAAATTATTGATAATTATTATAGACATGTATCACATAAAGGCAATTAAAGAAGTCTAATGTAAACATTCGTATATAAATAATATCTGCAGATAATATTACGATTATAATATACAATAGGCATTTTAAATAGTATAATCTAACAAAAAATAAATCGTTATTAATAATAAATCCATTATGTATATTGAAACAAATTAAATATTATATAATGTGTTATTACAGTATATAAATATGATTTAATAGCTAGGCGACTTCGCGTATTTGATGATTAGATAAAAAAGAAAATTACTAAAACTTAATCTATGATATTTTATTATTATTATTCACGATTATATTTTATAAAAGAGAATTTCAAATGGCATTCGTATGACTCAAAATTGTACGTATTATAAGAACGGACAAGAACATTTGGCGTGAAATTCGTTTTCTTTTAACATATTGGATTAAAAAAATATATATTTTATTCCCCGATGAACAAAAGAGTGTTTATATAATGTGAAATATAAACGTAAATTAATTAATAAAAATTGTAGTTATTTAATATGATAAATAAATAAAAAAGCATAAACCAGTAATTTGAAAAAAATAAAAGATTCAGAAAACACTAGAATGATTCGATTATTACAAATACCAGAACAATATTTTACTTTAATATTACTTGAGAAAGTGACATCACTACAATTGGTAGACAATTTGACAACGATGATCAACACTTAATGCTAAGATAAATAAAAGAGTAAATCATTAAAGTCTATTAATAGACTTAGAATTTAAGTAATTACAAAAAAAATATTGACATTGATTTGACATAAATTAGTATTGATTACATTTTTGGATGAGCATAAAACTATCTAATGGTTTTTTTTTAATAAACACAAAAATATTGACTTTAAGCATATTTTATTATAGTCTCAAACACAATGAATTAAGAACAAGAATTTCGAAATTGCATTACCTAGGTACCTAAGTAATTGTCCCGACATAATGATTGTGACCAACAATTGTATAGAATTTTATTATTCAATAATATAAAAATATGTAGACGTTTAATTCAAAAACTATTGTAGGCCATACGAGAATGTTTTAAAATAATTTTAAATAATTGAATAAAACCCGAAAGTTTAATCGTGAATAACATTTTACAACACCAAAAGCTCTTTAATCTCTGATAAAAGCAATCGGGAATAATTGAAAAAACAAATTGTCTTTTACGATTAGGTAAGGTTAGATTAAGTTAAATTTATATATATATATTTTTTTTTTTATTACCTACTTAAGTATTTAAATTAATGTTTCTAGACTAATCGCTTCACATCTCCCGATCTCTATGTCGTTTAATTTCTGTGCCAAGTCAGACAAAAACTCCTTGAAAATGAGAGGGTCAATGTTCTTACTCAACTGATACAAAACAAACCAATCGCCGATTTGACATTTCGTGAAAATAATTTGTATTTCATTTCGATGAGCTAGACGTGATCGGGTTCTAAACAACAACAGGCGAAACCCGGGGATTGTCACAACAGTGATACGGTACACCAAATGAAGGGCGCTAAGTATGGCGATTAACAAGAACCAAAACCACAGGAAGACGTATACTTTCTCGTTGACGATGTTTAGCGGCAATAAGCACAACCCGTCAATTGTATGCAGTGAACCAGATGGACCGTATCTGTTGAAAGAGCACTTGGTGACTTTGGGGAACACCCGGGCCATGGGGTCGACTCGTTTATCGGGATCGGTAAGAATGAACTTGAACACGTCCAAGCCGTACAAACGAAATTCGCCTTCGAGGAATTGGTCCATGAAGAATATCTGGACGACGACGTTGACAAAGTTGAGGAACTCGCAAAAAAAGAACCGCAAGGCGTAGAAGTTTTGCGTGTGCATGTTGTTGACAAAATAGTCGACCAGTAACTTCTTTTGGTCGGCTTTACACTGCTCGCTGATTATCGGACGGTCGAGATCAAGCATCAGCATTTTGATGCGGCCGCCCTCCCAAATCTTCCACAGGTACCTGGGCAGGTAGAAGAACATGGCCTGGAAGAACAGCACGAAACACACCCACTGGTAGTACTTGTGGTACTTTCTATCACCCGAGTGGCTCTCGGGTCCGACGCCGGGGTGCGCGGCGTTGCCGTCTTTCGTCATGGTGAACGTCGAGTAGATCCAGCAGTACGTATCCATGACGTGGGACGGTACCGCATCGCCGACTATGCAGTCGATCGGGTCGCCGATGTACTGACGGGACGTGACAATAAGCGAGAATGCGATAAGTATGGCAACAGTGGCCTTGTAATGCAATCGAAAGATGTTGTTATCGATGCACACGGTGTCGATCTTCAGTAGCCCCCTAATGGAGCCGAAAACGTCAAACATGTTGTCGTCAAGTCGTCACCGGACTTCTGACAACAGAGAAATGCGATAAAAAAAACCGCGTACGCGACACGCGGTCAGAGGTCCTCGTAAAGAGACTTACCCGTACCTGGTCGATGGAGTTTTCACGTTAATTTTTAATTCTAGATGGCAGGCAGGTCTCGTCGTGAACTAGCGGCGCGGCAGCGAATAATGTAAGTGGATGTCGTACACGTCGAAAGACAACAGTCGCTTCTTGTTCATTGACGAACGCGGAATGACGCGAGTCTGAAGCGCGTCGGAGCCACGGCGGTGACCAGTGGTAAGTGACTAGCGCAGCATTGTGTTCGCTAGTTACAACTAATTGACATATTAGTATGAAATAGACAACAAATAGAGAGAGAGACGTAAGTAGGCCATATTATAGATAGTAAGAGAAGAGAGCGTATAATATGGGCAGTATAAAATCCAGATGTATGTCCGCTATATGCAATATAATTATGTTATATATTTAAATATAATTACACAGAACGTTAGCAAACATTCCAACTTCGTGACATTTGTATAATGAGCCGATATTTTTATAATAACCAACCTCGCTACCCGTCTCGAGACGATCAAAATCGCCGCGTACGATATACCGATTTAGTGCGCGTTATTGTGTTTAGTAATTATTATTTGACGATCATTGCCGCCGCGCGATTTGTGCGTGCGTAAAATAACGAGCCGTCCGACATTTAAATAATTTTTCAATTATTCATGTTTTATTGTCACTTCGTAATTTGGAAAAAAACTTTCACTTTTTTTTCAGTGATATGTTTAATATCCGCTCCCACTTGTGTTTTTCTTCATAATCTCTGAGAACTTCATAAGTAGTTTTTGAAATATTTTGGTTTTTGTTAAACAACGACAATTGATTTATTGGCAAGAAATATATTATGTATAGCCACGCTCATATTACCATGAATAGATGGGTGGCGGTGCAGACTCGCCTTTTTTTTACTATTCATTATAATCGTGGCTCGGTTATGTTTGATATGATATCAAACGGACTGTCGTGTGACAATATTATCTATAGCCGCCGTGGGGCACGACGATTACAGGTACGACTGCCATAATCAACTTTTTTATCAGCTACGATCGTGTTGGGGACAATACCTGCGTATCTTCTGCGTGTCAGTGATAACTGAGTGGTTTTACGAACGCCAGTGTCCATGGCTTATTTACCATTAGTATTCAGAATTTGACGTCAGCCGTAATATACATTGTGTATTATACATTGTTTGTTCCGTTGTCCTTTAAATCGAGATGATGTTTACCATAGGTGCGCCGGCCGACGACGTGCATTTTGACAACGATACGACGGAGCTTATCGATCCCGACGCGGACATCGAGCAGCAACAAACGCCACTATTCCAAAGGCTTGTAGGGTTTGTGTACAATAAAAACAAAGGAGAGATATTTGGCCGCACACCGTTCGAATGGGGTAAGGGTAGTGGTCCTGACAGACCTTTGTATGACAGATACATCCATCGCACAGTGAAGCCATAGCGGTTTGAACTGGCTTAAAGTGTGACCTTTATTGAAAATAAAAATGTTGGTAGAATCAGTGGTGGCTAAGGGGTTAGAGGGAATGGTGTAGATATATTTTACCCGGTTCTGTGTAGTCCATAATACAACTCGATTCACCGGTTTGGTTAATTTATATATTTAAATTTGTTTTTTTTTTTTGCGTACCTCTTTTAAGTTGTGTCGGAGGTGTAGTTCTTAATATTATGTTTGAGTGAATACATCATTATAATATTTAACAATTTAAAATTTGAAAGTCTATGTAATAATTATAACAACAAACAATAAGAATAGGTAAGATAAAAGCTTCATTCAACATCTTTGAAATCTGTGTGTATTTCAATTAATGTATAAAATGTTTACTATTTATTTTCATGCTTACATATTTTTCAACAAATCACATTTAACATACCTACTTATAGTACATATTTTAGTGTTTTTTATTACTAGACTGTTAAGAAAATAAAATAAAACACTTATGCAGTAAAATACATATAAATATACGCATATTTGTAAAAAAAACCTCAAAATATGTGAAAATATGCAAAATGAAATTCCATTTTTGAACCCATTAGGTTGTGATTCAAATTTGTAGCTTATCTAGCAACTTTTTGGCATATTCGGTAAAAACATGCAAATGCATGAACATCCGGGCCCTTGTAATAACAAACATTTTTTAAGTAACCTATCAAAATTTAATATTTTTAGATCATAATAAAAAAATTTTTTATTATTACTGCTAGTTAATTTTAATAAAAATCAAATTTATTTATTTTTTGTTACTTTTAAATTGTTAAGATGGATATCATGAGTGCATCCCCAAATTTCAAAACTATAAGAGATAATCGATTTCACTAGTGAAATATATATTATTCTTAATTGGTTACTCTCAAGTATAGGTCTCAGGTTTTTGAAGATGTAAAAATGTACCAATAAGTTTTGTTAAATAGTCTATATGAAAATTTCATTTTAAGTTTGAATCTATAAATATAATATAAATATAATATATAATATAATATAAATATAATCTTAAATATTTTATATAATTGACTTTTCTTATATTTATACATAAGAAATTTAAATTAGTAGTCTTTAAACTAGTAAAGAATGATTTAATTAATATTAAATTGCTGTCAATGTTAATATTTTACATAATGGATATGGTGTGTTTAGTTTTATTTAAATTAAGCTCAAGTAAATTATGTCAAACCATGATGTAACAGTATAAAAATATATTTTAGTAAACAATTTAACAATTAACAAGTTGTTGGACACTACAAAAAATAATATTTCACCAAACCCGACCTTAATTTGTCTTTTAATTATTACTGCTATAGCAGTATTTATTTTTTTTTATACTCCTATAGGCCCTACATATCACATTTTTGATATACGTAAGTAAAAATATTAAATTACTACTATAGCATTAATCACTTTCATAATGTATTTAGAATAGTATATTTTTTATCCCTTATATTTGAAAATTCAAAATACTGAATAAATCCGAATGAAAATATAAAATAAAACTTTCCATATCATTCTTATAGTAAAATTTAAAACAAATTATTTAAAATGTATGATATAATATTTATAATTGATCATGGTATTTTTCGAAGCAGAATGGGCACAAAGCAACACTATACATCTTGCATTGGAATTGAGTTTGATTTCTTATCTTATTTTTGAAGCACTGGACACAGTTTTTGAAATATTTTTTTCATTTACATATACAGTGTGATTCCTTTTAAATGTAACACTAAATAATTCTGTCCAGTGACATCGGATTATAAGTATTTATTATTAGTTATATCTTATATATTTTGTTGTTAGTATAGTATCTATTATGTTATCTCAATTACTTTATTTTTTGTTTATTAAATTAATATAATACATGTATTATTTAATTAATAAATATTAGTTATTAAATGTTTCAGGAGAGATGATAAAGAATAACCGTACTTTCAATAGAAACAGAAATGACGAGTAAATTGAATCATGAAGAAGTTATTGACATATTTGCTGATACAAAAGCAAGGGATACTCTGTTGTAAATAATAATTATTTCATTTTATTTTTTTACTATTTTCTATTATTTTTTAATACCTAATAATTTGTAAATTTCAAATTGATTTTTCAGATTTGTAAAAATGTTAATAATTTGTCTAATTAATACTAAGAAAACTTTTTGTAAAATTTTTTTTCTTCTCATGTCTTCCAAATAAAAAGAAAAGAAAAAATGGTCTTGTTATAATACTAACTTTTATTGTTTTGGCAATATAATTAACAAATATTGTTTTCTTAATTTTGTATTTAATATTTATCAATGCTCCATAAATAAATTAAGCAAACTTTATTTTCAAACAAAATAAACACATGTGAAAAACGACAACTGCAACATGATAAAACTTGTGTGACTGAGCCAGGGTGCTTTTTTCACCGATTATTTTTTTGCCTAGTCTAACATGGTTGAATGAAATCCATAAAAATGAAAAACGGTTTAAGTGAAGTCGCTCAGTACTAAGTCTGTTGCTCGGCAATCATACACTCTAATCGACATGCACGTCGATGTATTTAAGTATTTTATTTATACGATTTGTTTCATTTGATTCAGCTTACAGTTGTTCTAAAAGATGGTTTTAAGTACATTGTTTCCAAGGATATTTCTATTATATTTAAAACTTTTACTCTCATAATTATGTCTGCATGTTCATTGCTAATATTCGCAGTAATGTTGTTATTACTTATTCACAATAGAAATATACCTGTGATGAATTTAAAAAACATATTTTATACGTTATAATAAATCATAAAATGTTGTATTTTATTGACAAATTAAGCGTACACAACTTGAAAAGATGGTTAATTTCATAGTAAATATGATTGTTGAATGCATGTCCATGCGGGAGTCTATCGAGTGACCTTTTTTTTACTGTAAGAAGTGTAAACCTTTATTATATTTTTATTTATTCAATGAACGCCCAGACGGCAAAGAGTACAGATTAATTATTATTATGCAAACAATGAAAGTAAAATAAAGAATACGATTTAAAGGTTGAGTCGATAATTGTTTAGGTTTAGGACGATATTCAAAATAATGTATTGATGATGTTCAACATGATGATGGTTACTATTAACACGTTCACCGCCGCTGTCGATAACGGATTGGCGTTAGTAGTGAGGCACTGACGGCTGCCGCCGATCCGGAATCGTCAGTGGTACTATGCTATATAATGTTATCAGCAGTTGCATTCCACGTGCGGAGATGAACATGTTAAAAAAAATTAAACACTATGTCACATAATGTTTTTGGTACATACAATCTATCTAAACGATTTTTTATAAACTGCATAATTTATCGTGGTAAAAGAGATTGTGGGACGACGATTGAGGTGGTAGATATGTACAGTAGTTTAAATATAGTTTTTTACACAGATAAATAGGCAGGAACTGAGAGTAACAATTTGTTGACGGCAAATATTATGCGAGATTTATGGTATTTATTGTGGTTTAGTAATAATAATAAATTACAGTTGGGAATGCAGCAATGGCGAATATAAGATATACTATAAGATACATCTTATACTGTAACAAAAATAATAACTCACAAAAACTGACTTGTTGGGACGAATACAAAAATCACACGACACACAATAATTAAAGAGCACAACGATAAACGTTGGCTGAAACATTACAAATACAAAAATAATAATAGTTGATAGATTACATAACTGGGAAAGGAATGTGGAGGGATACGGAATTGTGGCCGTCGTCATCAAGCTCATTAGCATAGTGAAAACTCTGATTAGAAGCGCACCGCAGAGTGTACGCCATAATTTACCAGCCGCCATTATCGTTCAGGTCATGAGCTGACGGTCATTGTTCTTTTGCCCAGGACACTGTTAGATTATTGTATCCTGAGAAATCGAGAGTACCGTCTTCGTGCATCAAACTGAACGTGGGGCAGATGCTGTTGCTTTCGCCGGACATTTGCAGACTCGACGATGAGGCCATCATCAAATCTGATTGTTCGGCATTCGCAGCAGGAGTCTTCTTGTCAGCGGCTACCTCCTCATTCACAGTGCTCACCAGGTTCTTGTTTTGTGGAAACTGCTGAGCGAACTTTAAAAGGGACAAAAAAATAATTTTTAAAATCATCGAATAATATTTAATTTAAAAATTATAAACACATTCAATAGTTATTGAGATTATATTTTTATTCTACCGTGTCCTGAAAAATCCCATACAGAACATTTGGGGAGACCAAATCTTATTAGAGAAAGGATCACTGTTTAATTAAATAAAGGAGGTCGACACGTAAAATGAAAAATTACACTAGAAAAAATATAATATAGTCATACGGAGACGGTAAATAAATAAATTTACCACAAAATACAAATTATATTAGTGATTATTTTTTCATGGCTGAGATAAGCGTAGAAATAATTATTAAATTTATTTAAATTTATATATTCTTATAATATAGATTTTTTCTTTACCTGTGCCGAAACCATACTATTCAAGTACGGTCGTCTCTGCTGTCCAATCCTCTTCATTCTCTTCTCGAGGACGAAAATGAATCCCAACGTGATGATACTGAAGATGAGCGCAGCAGTCACCAAGAATGTCATGAAAATAATCAACGAGTTGAGGCTATCCAACTCGTGTAATGCTTCTGCAGGGGAGAGATAAAATACAAATTATATTATATATTGACATTATATTGCACGGAGAGTAAAAAAATTGCAATTTATTTATTGTTGAAATGTATCTAGTTAACTCGATTACATTTTTAACAATAATAACTATAGGGCTCAGACATTAAAGCACTAAAAATGTTATAAAAGGTAATTTGTCCGGTCTTCTTATTATTTCAGGATTCTACAAATAATTTGATAAAAATTTAAAACTTTTTATTTAAACTATTTTTGTTTTGTATTTTAAAAAAAGGTATGTACCTTAAAAATTATTGAACTGTACTATAAACGACTTCTTCAGGTTCTCTAACTCAAAAGACTTTCGATTAAAAGACAACAAATTCCATAAAAAAAATATATAAGATTGTATTGAAAATTATGACAATCAACAAAATTGCAATAAAATTGAAAAAAGTCAATAATTGCAAAAAGTTGAACTTAATATTTCAAGGATATTAAATTGTACCTGTTTGAAACAAATTTATAACCTACTTTTTTTTATTTTTTTTATTTGAAAAATTTACAATCTGTATTTGAGAAAGAAAAAAAACATAATAAGTAAATAGGAAAACTGTACAAAGAAAATATTACATAAATAGAATAGCTTGATGAGGGAGGCTATCATATAATACTCAAGGCAAGACCTTTATTTTATTTTATTAGTGTTTAAATATATTTAATAGTTTGTATTAAAATAATTTTATATATTTAATAATATTTTGATAAAATATAGTTAAATTAATCAATTATTTTTGTTGAAAAATAATAAAATATTGTGTGGATAAACCAACCAAAATAATACAACTAATAACATTTAGTATTTTTTACAATAATTAATGTTGTCATAATATATATAATTCTAAATTATAGTTACTTAATCATAAAAATCGCTAAACCAATCATTTTTTTTATTCAGTTATTTTGTTAACAGAGTTAACACACAATTAGAATATTATCTACTCATAAAAATAATTTAATGTAATTAATATATGGGATACGACCATGATTATGTTATTACATTAGTTATAAATGATGACTTATAATATAATAATATAGGATTAAAATCGTGGTTTACCTTGGATGGTATTTTCTTTGGCATAATGCTTTATGTAGTCATGTATGTAATCTGCGCAAACAACATAAAAAACAATGTTAAATAAATAATTAAAATAATCACACAGATAGAATTGAAAAAAACAATGTAAGAATCAAATGACGAGTAATAAGTATACAATCCCGTAGTAAATTCAAACATTTTTAAAATTCAAACAATATGAGCATTTAGGTGTAATGTAACTGTAATACTCAGGTGTATACGTTGTTACACTCGTGAGCGATCGGCTCGTGACCCTGTCGATCCACCCGAGTGGCGGTTTTTTGACAATCATCAAAGGAAATGTTACATTACGACACGACGCTAGTGTTTACGGTAAACCAGTTGCTCATATTGAATCTCACTGATGGCAAACTGATGGATAAACCGGCAAACACTCAACAAAGAGTAGTTATAGACTCTAAACGTACACACTGGTCGTTTGTACTGAACTGATATTATTATTAGTGAAAAGAATTAGTGAAGAAAGAGTTTTACAAGTAGGTTGCTGCTACTTTCCAGTAGAAAACACAAAAAAAAAAAACACCCAAAAGCTCCGACGTGTATTCGGTTTGGAAGGTTTTATATAAGACGACAAGATGTTTATGGGTCGTAGCGCTCACCTTGGCAATGTCGTTCGCAATCGTTGACATGGTAATTTTGCGACGTCTCGTCGCAATACGACGCGCATGAGTAACACTGTTCGTCCTGATGGTTGCACAGAGTGTAGTCGGGGCACGAGATTTCGCCGCACAGCTTCCTCAACAACAATCCGTGGGCAGACGACATGGCGGCGAAGAGAGCGTGATGTGAGCAAATGTCGTTCGTCACTGTACCAGAGACGGTCACGGCACACGACCAGCTGGCGAGAACACACCGAGAGAAAGGAAAAATTCAGAACCCTGAACCAGTTTAATCGATTCGTCGCAAGATTATCTCTGAGATTTTTAACTCGGCAACAATACGCTCGCGAAATGAAAACGAAAAAAAAACGGCTGACGGAAATATTCTGCGGCGGCGTCGTCGTCGTAATCTCCGTACAGATACAACAACGTACAGGACTGCGGCAGCGACATCAGAGCGAGCCACCGTCGGCGCGAACCGATTGCGGTCCCGGGTTCGGGGCGCGCCCGAGGGCCCCCCGGCGGTCCGCTTGACGACACCGCCGCCGCGGTCCGCTACTCTGCTGTCCGGCCGGTCGACTACTGTCCGCCAGAGGCCGCGACGCGATACGTTCTCGATGTAGTATTCGTCTGTCATACAGACCGACTGTGTACGCGCGGTAGACGAGATGAAAATCATTATTCTTTTCTTCGCGGTCTCATAAAGGCAGCGCCTCTTCCTCATCGCACTATCCTCTTTGTTGGAAACACGTAACGTACGCACGTACGTATTGATATTATCGCGGCGTGCGCGATCTTTTCGCGTTATCAGACGGTCGCTTTCGTCTGATTGCGCGTGTTGTGGACCCCAGTTGTATCTGTACGGAGATTACGACGACGACGCCGCCGCAGAATATTTCCGTCAGCCGTTTTTTTTTTTTTTTCATTTCGCGAGCGTATTGTTGCCGAGTTAAAAATCTCAGAGATAATCTTGCGACGAATCGATTAGACTGTGGTTCAGAGTTCTGAATTTTTCCTTTCTCTCAGTGTGTTCTCGCCAGCTGGTCGTGTGCCGTGACCGTCTCTGGTACAGTGACGAACGACATTTGCTCACGTCACGCTCTCTTCGCCGCCATGTCGCCCGCCCACGGATTAATGTTGAGGAAGTTGTGCGGCGAAAACTTGTGCCCTGACTACTCTCTGTGCAACCATCGCGAAGAACAGTGTTACTCGTGCGCGTCGTTTTGCGAGGAGACGTCGAAAAATTACCATGTCAAAGTGTGCGAACGTAATTGCCAAGGTGAGCGCTAATAATAATTAATCACTAATAATAATATCAGTTCAGTACAAACGACCGGTGTGTACGTTTAGAGTCTATTACTACTCTGTGTTGAGTGTTTGCCGGTTTATCCATCAGTTTGCCATCAGTGAGATTCAATATGAGCCACTGGTTTACCGTAAACACTAGCGTCGTGTCGTAATGTAACATTTCCTTTGATGTTTGTCAAAAAACCGCCACTCGGGTGGATCGACAGGGTCACGAGCCGATAGCTCACGAGTGTAACAACGTATACACCTGAGTATTACAGTTACATTACACCTAAATGCTCATAGTGTTTGAATTTTAAGAATGTTTGATTTACTACGGGATTGTTTACTTATTACTCCTCATTTGATTCTTACATAGTTTTTTTACAATTCTATCTGTGTGATTATTTTAATTATTTATTTAACATTGTTTTTTATGTTGTTTGCGCAGATTACATACATGACTACATAAAGCATTATGCCAAAGAAAATACCATCCAAGGTAAACCACGATTATAATCCTATATTATTATATTATAAGTCATCATTTATAACTATTATAATAACATAATCATGGTTGTATCCCATATATTAATTACGTTAAATTATTTTTATGAGTAGATAATATTCTAATTGTGTGTTAACTTTGTTAACAAAATAACTGAATGAAAAAAATGATTGGTTTAGCGATTTTTATGATTAAGTAACTATAATTTAGAATTATATATATTATGACAACATTAATTATTGTAAAAAATACTAAATGTTATTAGTTGTATTATTTTGGTTGGTTTATCCACACAATATTTTATTATTTTTCAACAAAAATAATTGATTAATTTAACTATATTTTAACAAAATATTATTAAATATATAAAATTATTTTAAAACAAACTATTCAATATATTTAAACACTAATAAAATAAAATAAGTAATATTTTCTTTGTACAGTTTTCCTATTTACTTATTATGTTTTTTTTCTTTCTCAAATACAGATTGTAAATTTTTCAAATAAAAAAATAAAAAAAGTAGGTTATAAATTTGTTTCAAACAGGTACAATTTAATATCCTTCAAGTTTTAAGTTCAACTTTTTGCAATTATTGACTTTTTTCAATTTTATTGCAATTTTGTTGATTGTCATAATTTTCAATACAATCTTATATATTTTTTTTATTGAATTTGTTGTCTTTTAATCGAAAGTCTTTTGAGTTAGAGAACCTGAAGAAGTCGTTTATAGTACAGTTCAATAATTTTTAAGGTACATACCTTTTTTTAAAATACAAAACAAAAATAGTTTAAATCAAAAGTTTTAAATTTTTATCAAATTATTTGTAGAATCCTGAAAAAATAAGAAGATCGGACAAATTACCTTTTATAACATTTTTAGTGCTTTAATGTCTGAGCCCTATAGTTATTATTGTTAAAAATGTAATCGAATTAACTAGATACATTTCAACAATAAATAAATTGCAATTTTTTTACTCTCCATGCAATATAATGTCAATATATAATATAATTTGTATTTTATCTCTCCCCTGCAGAAGCATTACACGAGTTGGATAGCCTCAACTCGTTGATTATTTTCATGACATTCTTGGTGGCTGCTGCGCTCATCTTCATGATCGTCACGTTGGGATTCATTTTCGTCCTCGAGAAGAGAATGAAGAGGATTGGACAGCAGAGACGACCGTACTTGAATAGTATGGTTTCGGCACAGGTAAAGAAAAAATCTATATAATAAGAATATATAAATTTAAATAAATTTTAATAATTATTTCTACGCTTATCTCAGCCATGAAAAAATAATCACTAATATAATTTGTATTTTGTGGTAAATTTATTTATTTACCGTCTCCGTATGACTATATTATATTTTTTCTAGTGTAATTTTTCATTTTACGTGTCGACCTCCTTTATTTAATTAAACAGTGATCCTTTCTCTAATAAGATTTGGTCTCCCCAAATGTTCTGTATGGGATTTTTCAGGACACGGTAGAATAAAAATATAATCTCAATAACTATTGAATGTGTTTATAATTTTTAAATTAAATATTATTCGATGATTTTAAAAATTATTTTTTTGTCCCTTTTAAAGTTCGCTCAGCAGTTTCCACAAAAAAAGAACCTGGTGAGCACTGTGAATGAGGAGGTAGCCGCTGACAAGAAGACTCCTGCTGCGAATGCCGAACAATCAGATTTGATGATGGCCTCATCGTCGAGTCTGCAATTGTCCGGCGAAAGCAACAGCGTCTGCCCTACGTTCAGTTCGATGCACGAAGACGGTACTCTCGATTTCTCAGGATACAATAATCTAACAGTGTCCTGGGCAAAAGAACAATGACCGTCAGCTCATGACCTGAACGATAATGGCGGCTGGTAAATTATGGCGTACACTCTGCGGTGCGCTTCTAATCAGAGTTTTCACTATGCTAATGAGCTTGAAGACGACGGCCACAATTCCGTATCCCTCCACATTCCTTTCCCGGTTATGTAATCTATCAACTATTATTATTTTTGTATTTGTAATGTTTCAGCCAATGTTTATCGTTGTGCTCTTTAATTATTGTGTGTCGTGTGATTTTTGTATTCGTCCCAACAAGTCAGTTTTTGTGAGTTATTATTTTTGTTACAGTATAAGATGTATCTTATAGTATATCTTATATTCGCCATTGCTGCATTCCCAACTGTATTATTAATTACAATTTATTATTATTACTAAACCACAATAAATACCATAAATCTCGCATAATATTTGCCGTCAACAAATTGTTACTCTCAGTTCCTGCCTATTTATCTGTGTAAAAAACTATATTTAAACTACTGTACATATCTACCACCTCAATCGTCGTCCCACAATCTCTTTTACCACGATAAATTATGCAGTTTATAAAAAATCGTTTAGATAGATTGTATGTACCAAAAACATTATGTGACATAGTGTTTAATTTTTTTTAACATGTTCATCTCCGCACGTGGAATGCAACTGCTGATAACATTATATAGCATAGTACCACTGACGATTTCGGATCGGCGGCAGCCGTCAGTGCCTCACTACTAACGCCAATCCGTTATCGACAGCGGCTGTGAACGTGTTAATAGTAACCATCATCATGTTGAACATCATCAAAACATTATTTTGGGTATCGTCCTAAACCTAAACAATTATCGACTCAACCTTTAAATCGTATTCTTTATTTTACTTTCATTGTTTGCATAATAATAATTAATCTGTACTCTTTGCCGTCTGGGCGTTCATTGAATAAATAAAAATATAATAAAGGTTTACACTTCTTACAGTAAAAAAAAGGTCACTCGATAGATTCCCGCATGGACATGCATTCAACAATCATATTTACTATGAAATTAACCATCTTTTCAAGTTGTGTACGCTTAATTTGTCAATAAAATACAACATTTTATGATTTATTATAACGTATAAAATATGTTTTTTAAATTCATCACAGGTATATTTCTATTGTGAATAAGTAATAACAACATTACTGCGAATATTAGCAATGAACATGCAGACATAATTATGAAAGTAAAAGTTTTAGTCAGGCGAACGTCCACAGGGGTGTAGTAGTTAGTGGAAACGAAGGAAGATACAATAGAAAAAAAAATAAGAAAGCATACCGTACGATTTACATAAGCATATGTAAATGTGGTGTTACACCTCACCAGAAACCTAACATGACCCGGCCAAAAAAATTTTTGCCATTTTTTCCACAAATTTTTTTATTATTTTTTTCTCGGCCTCCTCGTCCGTCTTTTCCGCCGAGACGTACTATTTTTCGATATATTTTTGGAAAAACTTCCTCCAAAATTATTAAAAGAATTGGATGCGTCTGTGCATAATCTATTCTATAATAATTCAGTGATTTTTGATATTCATGACCGAACCACAAACGAGAATTCGTTGGACAGAATATACAGAATTTCATTAACATATTAACATATTATGAGCTTTACAAGTCCTCTGCCCTACTGATTAGCAACTTGCAATGGCTATTAAGAAATAGCATAACCGCGGTGGCGGTGTCGTCGAGGGGACCGCGGTCTCGCGAGCCGACCGGGCCCGGCGGCATGGCGAACAGACGTTTAAAGGACGTTTAAAATTTCTACACCACATTACATCACACGATTCCGCTCAGACACTAGAACCGCCGCACCAAGGTGTCGACAGCGGTCGGAATATCCAATGGCAATAGAGATAAGATTTTCCGGGCGTGACTTGTCGGGTCGCCACCACTGCTCCGAAAGTAAAATGCGCAATATGCGACATGTGTCGACAGTGATAAAGTTGTACCACGTATAACGCATTTTATCTCCGTCACGATCACTAGATCGCGACGACGGGCGATAAAGTTGTGCGAAATTACAAATGTCCGCGCGGGCAGCTGTCCACATGTTTTTAAATAGATTATATTTAATAATTATTCGTCTTTCGGGCGTTTCGAAATATTTACTTTTACTTGATCGTGTAATTCCCCGTAACACTCTCCTGACGTGCGAAAATATTGAAAAAAAAACCACCTTCGTGCGAGAATCTCGTTGACGGAAACCGCGCTCGGCCGCACGAAAAGCGTATCGTCAATGCTCTGGCTGACAAGTTGATTGGAAAACAACAAAATAACACACGACGGTGATGTTTAGTGTCCAAGACTGACGCACAAAATGAAGATTGTAGAAACATTGAGAACGAACGTCGTCTGAGTTCCCTTGTTCTCTACAATGACTACGCTCGACCTGATATTTCCTTATCACTTATTAATATCGTAAACGGTGAAAATGCGGCGCACGCGTGTGGGACATTCCTCGTGCGTACGTTCATGACCAATTAAAAAAAATCCTCATGTTTAATTTATCGACTTATTTCACACTAAACGAAACGTCGACGATAATATTATTCGATATCGGAATTATCGAGAACATTCTTTTCTCATCGATTGGGTTTTGCCCAGAGACTTACGATAATTGACCATTTCATTACCCATTTAATTATAAACTATATTTATTAACAATAGTATCTTGTTCCATAGTATTCATAATATAATATATCAAAACGGAAAAAAATAAAATCTAAAACGTGTGCACTTATATATTGAATTTAATTATCTGGGAATTCAGCAAAGTTGGAATTATCTCAATGTATCATAAGCATTATTTTATCTTTAATTAATATATAGTCGATAATAATTTTATATCATAAGTGGTATATTACGATTTATTATTTACGGATTATTATGACATAATCTTAAATTTTCATTTAGGCAAGCTAGATTACGTTTTGGACTACGATCTAATGATTGTGGAGATAAAATGCGATACCACGTAATAATACAACTTTATCACTGTCGACACTTTGGCGCAGCAGTACACTCGTTAACGTCGCAATCACTTATCTCATATTTCGTATTCCTTTCTCGGAGCAATCGTTGCGACCGAACTTTGGGTTAAGTTAATTTAGGTAACCCTTGGGACTTCCCCGGGAAACCTTATCTCTATCGCGATTGGATATTCCGACCGCCGCCGTGGCCGCTGTCGACACCTTGGCGCAGCAGTATTTGTTTGAACGTTGCAGTGGTTCGAGTGTCTGAGCGGAGTCGTGTGATGTAATGTGGTGTTGAAATTTTTAACGTCGTTTGTTTCTGAAATATTGTCGACTTGTTTTTTTCTGTTTATTATGACGTACGAGTTGTGCGTTTGCTTGCGCCACCTTACAATTGTAAGCCGTTTTTCGCCTACCTTTTCGAGTCGGCGTTGTCGAGCACACCGGGTGTCGGTGCGACAACTGTAAAGCTTGACAGTGTCTCGCTCGATTCTCGCGACTTATGGTTTACGACCTCCAGTTCACACAACTGTGTCGCTATTGATCATCTTGTTGGTCGTGGTGTGTCTCGTTTTTGTCTTGATTTTCGCGTGTATATTGATTTTTTCGGTTTTATCATGGCTAAACGAGAAAGTGCAAAAATCGTTTGCCAACTATTAATAATCAATGAATTAAACAGTTTAATGAACGTTAAAGAGAAAAGCGTGTGTTCTTACATTTCTGTACTTTTAAAATACGGAATTTATTTTCCATAAACATTCCGCGTCGCGGTACAATTCATCGAATTATCGTAGTTTTAGTTATGTTATGTTCATTTTATACACCGATTGGTGTAAGAAAAGCCGAAGTATTCACGGCCGATGTATTTTTAGTCGTTGACGACTTCTGCGACCACGATCGTGGTTTCACTTTGTTGTGAGAGGGATCAGGTTTTCTAGCGGTAGTGCTCTCGCCCGTTTCACGACTCCGTGTAAACCCGGCTTTAGTCGCTTTTTGCCTCTTGTCGCCTGCCGTTTTTCCTCCGATGTGCTCCGATGTTCATCGTGTTCCCGTTCACCGTGTCCATGCCGATCGCTTTGCTGTGTTCAAGCTGCCTGTGATTCGCCCCGGCCCATGGCGTCGATACAGTTACTGGTTCTCATCAGCGTTTCCGACGTTCCGTCGCACGTGTGCTATATCACGGTCGCGTGGGCGAAACCGATCGGGACTCGGAAACTCGAGGTAACGGCGTATGTGCCGGAATTGTATTATATATAATATTGTATATTCTATTTTATTTCTTTTGTTGGCCTTATTCACTGCTTCTAGTGCTGGTACTAAATAGCAGTGAACATAGCACTGCTATTTCTTAATAGCCATTGCAAGTTGCTAATCAGTAGGGCAGAGGACTTGTAAAGCACATATTATGTTAATATGTTAATGAAATTCTGTATATTCTGTCCAACGAATTCTCGTTTGTGGTTCGGTAATGAATTTCAACAATTACAATATTTATCTTTTAACAAAAGATAAATTCTTTTGGGCTGAGATTTGTTTCATTAGGTTCTTCTTGTGTACCATCAGGGGATTGTACTGGCATATTTAATTCATATTTAATTTCTTCAAGTGGATCACTAGTAAGATTTCCCAAGTTTTCTATTTCAGTATGGAAATTAAGTACAATGTCCTGAAAAGGTAAATTAAATTAAAATTAGTTAAATAAATAATTAAAGATTTTACTAATGCATTTATATTTAGTAAAATAATATTTAAATATGTTAGTATAGTGAATATTGAAAATAAATCAAACTAACCGTCGATTTTGACTCATTGTCATTTGATTCGACTACTTTTGTATGAAATCTTTTATAATCCAATTTGAATTGCTCTTTTTTAATTGGATTTAATATTATTTTACGATTACTTAGTAATTGATGTTGAAGTGATAATGCGGAACCAGCTATGGGCAAAAAATCTAGACAAATGTTTGGTTTAGACGATAGTAAGACTTCTCTTTCTAACTCTAATTTTCTTTCGTATGTCCAATCAAGATGATTGTTTATTAATCGTTCTACATCTTTTAGAACAGTCTGAAATTAAATGTTTCAATAATAATCATTTGAAATAAAAATAAATTCATAAATACAAATCAATTTATCTTAAAAAGATTATTTAATATTCAATCATAAGAAATCATTTAATCATACCTCATTGTTGGAAGGACGCAATAGCATTCTGTATATTCTGTCCAACGAATTCTCGTCTGTGGTTCGGTCATGAATTTCAACAATCACTGAATTATTATAGAATAGATTATGCACAGACGCATCCAAGTCTTTTAATAATTTTGGAGGAAGTTTTTCATTCTCCACATAAAATAATATTGAATCTTTTTCGTTTTCATAATAAGAGTAAACATTTTCAACGGGTGGTTCATTTAACTCCATAGTTATTTTAGTTGAATAACCAATGTTTATAGGGTATAAAGTTAATAACAATACATTAGGTTTATATTCGGAATTTATAAAGAACGTATCTAATAAACCAGATGGACTGAGAAACTAAAACAAAAAATTTTTAATTATAATAAGAATTCAATTGAAACATGTCCATGTATTTTTACTTACACCATAAGGCCACTCATTAGAGTTTTTATATTCAACTAATATTGAATTATGTAAAGAATATAATTTTTCAAATAAATCAAATTGTTTCCTTTTTTGGTATATAAATTCCATTGGTATATTATTATGAAATTCCGGTTCTATTTCCTTTAATTCATTTTCTAAATCATTAAAATTATCCACTACGATGTTTTTTAAATTATTTTTCTCCTTATTAATCATTTTATTCAAATTATCGGGAAATTCCGTAATTTCCAACATTTCTTTAATCCCAGCTATTTGTTTCAATTTTTCAAAACAAATCTTTTCCAAGTAGTCGTTAAATTCTTTTTGGATTGCTGAAAATATACTTTTTAAATGGAAGAATTTCTGTTTTTGTTTCATGTTAATATCAACAAATCTAGATTTTATTGGCTCATCATCATTTAATTTTTGATTCATTAGATATTTTAATTTTCAATAAAATTCTTTTATAATTTTATTAAATACTTTTTTATTATATTTTTCACTATTGTTTTCATACATGTTCTTCACATTTTCAGTTTCCTGTTCAAGTTTCATGTATTTTTGTCCATAGTCTTTATCTTCTTCTATATTATTTAATAGTTTTATTATTTCGTTTTCTAATCCATGTATATTATATTTTCATTTATTTTTTTCCCCTGTTCTTTTGATGTGTTTTCGCGGATAGACGACGATTCTTCTTTTGTAACATAGTTACTGTCTTCTGATTCAGTACATTCTAGCTCATTATCTTTGTCACTCAACCCTTCAATATCTATATCAGAACATTCTTCTGAAAATCTTTCAATTTTTAGTTCTTTGGTTTTATTATTACTTGAAGGCATACGTTCGGATGTTTGACGATCTCTAATACGTTTTTCATACAATTCCAATTCTTCATAGTATACCATAAATTGACCTAACCTAACCAATGTTTATAGGGTATAAAGTTAATAACAATACATTAGGTTTATATTCGGAATTTAAAAAGAACGTATCCAATAAACCAGATGGACTGAGAAACTAAAACAAAAAATTTTTAAATATAATACGAATTCAATTGAAACATGTCCATGCATTTTTATTTACACCATAAGGCCACTCATTAGAATTTTTATATTCAACTAATATTGAATTATGTAAAGAATATAATTTTTCAAATAAATAAAATTGTTTCCTTTTTTGGTATATAAATTCCATTGGTATATTATTATGAAATTCCGGTTCTATTTGTTACTTTGGTTTTCTTTGGGTATCCTTTATTTCTTTATTCTTTTTCTTTATTTCTTTCCACCCCTGTGGACGTTCGCCTGACGTACTCGCCCAATATACTAAATATACTTAATCTATGGTAATGTTAACTTATGCGACAGAAAGTTCGAAGTAGAAATAATGAATCATTTAATTTGAAAGTAAGTACCTAGTATTATAGATTTTAACAAATTTCATTTAATAATGCCATATAAATTTATAATATTAATCGTTGTATCATGGAAATTATCATAATTACTATCGGCTATATTATTTTGTTGACCTTATTGATTCAAATAACCAACATATTATTTCAATAACACATTTATATCGATTATCCTTGTTTCAAATAAAGCAGTTTATGCTGTATTTTTGTTATATTTGTACTCCCCCCTTGGCAAAATTTATTCCAGTAAAAGTCAATTAAAAGAATGAAACTCTGAATGAGGTAAACAGAAATTGATATAAGAATATAATAATATATTTGTTTTACAAATACAGAAAATACATGAGTAAAAAAATTTTTATTTTAATTAATTATCTTCGAATATATTAAATAATAATATTGCTTAAAATTATTATTTACTTTGACAAGACAAAAATATAAAAATAAACAAAATGTTGTTCCAAATTTCAGGCACAGTTTTGTTAAACATGTAATTTAATATAACAAACCCAGATAGCCTAAATATTATTAAATAATTTAATTTTAATCTATAACTTTTCAACATTTAGATAAAATTATTAGCTACACATTTGATATTACTGTACAAGAAATTTAAGGAAAAAAGGAAACATAAATCGGACAGTACTATTAAAGTAGATACGAGAAAGGTATAAGGCCTTCTGCAATTATGTTTTGAATCATTGGAAGGCTGTCAATATTTTGACCAGGACACCGCGAGATTGTCGTATCCTAGGAAATTAAGCGTGCCGTCCTCGTTTGGCAAACTGATCGTAGGGTAGACGCTGTTGCTTTCTCCATACAACTGCTGGCTTGACGACAAGGCTGCTGCACTGGGTGTCTTGTCTGCTACCTTCTCATTAACTGTGCTGACCGGGTCATTTTTTCGTGGAAACTGTTCGGCAAAGTTAAAAAGGGACAAAATAATTTAATGGTTTTTTCAAAATTATTTAGCTTATTATATTTTATAGGTCATTTTTATTCTACAGTGGTTCGACAAATTCATCAATTAAAAAATGTCAAATTTTTTCATACCAGAGATGAAATGTTAAAATGTTTAAAAATTTGAAGTTTTCTCTTTACCTGATCTGAAACCATGCTATTCAAATGAGGTCTCTGCAGGACACGGTTCTCAATCTTCTTGATCCTTCTCATGAGGCTCCAAATGAAACATATCGTGATAACCGTGAAGACGATTGCCAAGACTGTCAATACTGTCATGACCACAAACAATAACTTGACTCTTTCTAGTTCTTTTTCCACATCTGCAAGGGGGGAAGAGAAAATTTAAATTTAATTATTTTATGATATTAAATTGCGTACTTGGTAACTCCGTGACACGGTATAAGATCGTAATAATAAAGGATTATAATCATAGCTTACCTTGGACGTTATTTTCGGTGGCATAACTCTTCATGATGTCATGTATGTAATCTGTGAAAACAAATAAAAAGCGATGAGAAATAATTAAAATGATTACATAAATAAAGATAATATAATGAGACAGAAATGTTTAAATCAAACATTGAATAATATGAGAACAATCTTGTATTAAAACTAATTTCAAGCATTGTAGTTAAAATTAAGAAGTACATACATTTTTAACTGTAAAAAAATTTAGTAGATATACATGATTTGGTCAACAATTCAAATTCAAGCGCTTGAAAAAAAAAAATTGACTTTGAAGTTTAGAAATTTTTTTTCTACATGGAAAAAAGGATAAAGTGCATTTAATAAAAAGTAGCTTACAAAGTATAAAAGTCTATTATTGGCCAAAACCACTTTTCCTACTTCAAGATATTGTTATTTACATTATATATAGATTTTAGTATTTATTAGTCAGTTATCATAAGAATTGAAATAGTTTATAACTATAATAGGACCATATGAATCAAAGTAATTACTTAGAATAATGGAGATATGAGAAGAATTTAATATTAAATGTTTTGTTCGTTTATAAGCTTTCAACAAATTGTATTGGGGCAATTAAAATCAATTTATCTAAATCTGATGCGTTTAGATGTTTGTTCATCAAGATTTATTAATTATTTTTAATAATGATTCCGTTTTGTTATGTTCAAATATTAATATGTTGAATATTCGCAGATGCTGTTAAAAAAAAAAATTAAGGAAGGAAAGGAATCTCAAGTAATTGATTGTACAAATGCACGAATTAGATGCAGCATGCAAAAGCAAGATGTAAAAAGTAAGTACAATGTTGTACCTATATATAATAATAATTGTTCTATCAAAATCTTAATCTTTGGTGTCAGTCTTTTTCTCATTGACAAACTACTTCAACCTACACTTAACACAGTTATCCACGGTTATTACTCTATCTAGCCATTCATTCTTAATTATCTCTAATGTTTCTTCCTCTAATATCATCTCCAATACTACAACTGACATAAAGCATAATTTCTCATCATTATTATTACTTATTTTTGTTTGTATATAAATTATTAGATATTTATTATCTACTCTATCCATAGCAATTTCCAACAATTGTAATAATAATATAATTTAATTATAATAATTGTACTTTCAACCATTTCAACAATCTAATCTCGAATTCGAATGTTTTTATATGCTATACTATATAATTATAATTTATAATAAAAAATATCTAGCGGGTATTTAGTGTATATGCATTATGGTATTTTTCTGCGTGCCTAGATGTATAGAATAATATTGACATCGTACAATGGAATGTCAAGATGACACGCCCTATTTCTGCGCCGATGATCGAAAATACTCTTTTCCGCAGCGATATAATAAATTCATCGATTTAAATTGTGTAATGAGTTGACAAAAAAAGAAATAAATAAACAAAGCGTTAGCGATCGCCTCGTTTTTGACACATCGACGACGCCATTACGATTACCTTGGCATTGTTGTTCGCATATGTTGACGTCGTAATTGTGTGACGTCTCGTCGCAATACGAGTTGCACGGGTAACATTGCATGTCGTGGTGGTTGCACATTTGGTAGTCGGGACAAGAGATCTCGCCGCACAGCTTTCTCAGCAACAAACCACCGGCGGACAACATGGCTACGAAGATTAGTGACGCTAAAAGGGCGAGCGAACGTGAGCTGAAAAAAAAAGACAGTTCAATTAATCGATATTAATGACGTGTCGTCGCGATGTATCGGCGGCATTTCACGTACAGCGGAACACCGGGAACTCGAAGCGGACAGTGACGGTAATGAAAATAATGTAAACGCAATAAAAAGTAGACTGAACAAATTCGGACTGGTCGAGACGTAATACGGAAATGGCCGACGCGAAAATGTAGTATTGTCCTAACACTCCTAACCGCGCCCGGTAAAAGAAAATAATGGTGGAGAGGAGTTGTCGTTGTGGTAGAGACACGTAGATATTAGCTAGAGTGCGATGTTGTCATTGAAAACATATGGATTTACACGAAATTCCATATAAATGTATGAGTCGATACGCCGCTGGGGCACCACTATTGACCGCTAGATGTCGTCGTAATTGATTACGACGCTCGTGATTACATAATAATATAGCAAATGATACAAACGATATTGATGATTAAACTTAAAATCGATATGATTAATTTTGCTTTTCGTTATCAAATACAATGTAGTGTCGATTATCCGCGGTCCACCTTATGGGTAGAACAAATATATTTATGAACAGAGAAAAAAACATTTCTTTATATGTTAATTACAATCGCGAGTTAAATATATTAAAGTGTTTTCAAACTCAAAAAAAAATATCAATTTTTTATTGAATTTTTCGTCAAAAAATAAATCTACGTACACTTTTAATATATTACTCTAATTTTCCTCGAGTACATGCATTGCACGTTTTCTTTTAATGAGTTAATTACAGCGTTTTCGCTTCAATTTGAATTCTGCGGATTCAAAGCCACCTGCAGATAATGTACTGTACACTATAACATTGGTTTGATAAGTTTATTCTTTGTCGATTTTTTTTCTGATAATGACATAAATGCTTTCAACTTATTTTGAAGATTTTTGATACTCATGAATTATAATGATTTTGTTTTATACAAAATACCTGGCAATTCTACTAATTTATCTTTAAATAATTTGCTTTATTTCATATTGCGTTTTTGTTGAAAACATACATAGACATTAAAACATTTAAAAATACTAACTAAATAAGAAATAAATATTATGCCAACTAATAACTGAAATAAACATATTATATGAATTTTACAAAACCCTTAACTATAAGATATATATAAATAAAATAGTACATACAATACTGGGGTTACATGTAATTTTTAGGGTAACTAAAATAGCAAGTCTTTAAATTATAATTTATGAGATTAAATTACAATTTAATTTTTAAACGCTTAGAAATGTATTAATTATTTTCTGCAGATGTAGCCGATAGAAGTGATAATAAATACTCTAAGTTAATTAAATTCAAGTCTTCTAGAGATAATTTTTTTAAATGTAATTGATGTTGAAGTGATAATGCGGAACCAGCTATGGGCAAAGAATCTAGACAAATGTTTGGTTTAGACGATAGTAAGACTTCTCTTTCTAACTCTAATTTTCTTTCGTATGTCCAATCAAGATGATTGTTTATTAATCGTTCTACATCTTTTAGAACAGTCTGAAATTAAATGTTTCAATAATAATCATTTGAAATAAAAATAAATTCATAAATACAAATCAATTTATCTTAAAAAGATTATTTAATATTCAATCATAAGAAATCATTTAATCATACCTCAATGTTGGAAGGACGCAATAGCATTCTGTATATTTTTAATTGGATTTAATATTATTTTACGATTACTTAGTAATTGATGTTGAAGTGATAATGCGGAACCAGCTATGGGCAAAGAATCTAGACAAATGTTTGGTTTAGACGATAGTAAGACTTCTCTTTCTAACTCTAATTTTCTTTCGTATGTCCAATCAAGATGATTGTTTATTAATCGTTCTACATCTTTTAGAACGGTCTGAAATTAAATGTTTCAATAATAATCATTTGAAATAAAAATAAATTCATAAATACAAATCAATTTATCTTAAAAAGATTATTTAATATTCAATCATAAGAAATCATTTAATCATACCTCATTGTTGGAAGGACGCAATAGCATTCTGTATATTCTGTCCAACGAATTCTCGTCTGTGGTTCGGTCATGAATTTCAACAATCACTGAATTATTATAGAATAGATTATGCACAGACGCATCCAAGTCTTTTAATAATTTTGGAGGAAGTTTTTCATTCTCCACATAAAATAATATTGAATCTTTTTCGTTTTCATAATAAGAGTAAACATTTTCAACGGGTGGTTCATTTAACTCCATAGTTATTTTAGTTGAATAACCAATGTTTATAGGGTATAAAGTTAATAACAATACATTAGGTTTATATTCGGAATTTATAAAGAACGTATCTAATAAACCAGATGGACTGAGAAACTAAAACAAAAAATTTTTAATTATAATAAGAATTCAATTGAAACATGTCCATGTATTTTTACTTACACCATAAGGCCACTCATTAGAATTTTTATATTCAACTAATATTGAATTATGTAAAGAATATAATTTTTCAAATAAATCAAATTGTTTCCTTTTTTGGTATATAAATTCCATTGGTATATTATTATGAAATTCCGGTTCTATTTCCTTTAATTCATTTTCTAAATCATCAAAATTATCCACTACGATGTTTTTTTAATTATTTTTCTCCTTATTAATCATTTTATTCAAATTATCGGGAAATTCCGTAATTTACAACATTTCTTTAATCCCAGCTATTTGTTTCAATTTTTCAAAACAAATCTTTTCCAAGTAGTCGTTAAATTCTTTTTGGATTGCTGAAAATATACTTTTTAAATGGAAGAATTTCTGTTTTTGTTTCATGATAATATCAACAAATCTAGATTTTATTGGCTCATCATCATTTAATTTTTGATTCATTAGATATTTTAATTTTAAATTAAAAAATTCGATTTGTTCATTTGAACGTAGACAATTTTTTGGTAATTAGTTATTTATCGACAGGTACTATTAGACAATTTTTTGGTAATTAGTTATTTATCGACAGGTACTATTAGACAATTTTTTGGTAATTAGTTATTTATCGACAGGTACTACTACAACTAAGGTATACAATTCTTACAATTTATTTTCATAAGCTTTTCCTCAAATTACATTTTTTGTGATTGTCACGTTACTAGCCACGCCCGTTTGTACCTATTCGTATTTAGATAGGAACTGTATGGCTCGCTTGGCACTTATGAAATATCATAAATAGTTAAATTCACATGGCATTGATAATTTACATAGTAAGACTTCTTAATTTCATCTATATCTAACATTAATGTCTAAAACAATAATAGTAATAATTCGATGAGTTTTTAGATATCAGAAAATATAATACACAACACGATCACGGAAAAAAAAAAAAAAATAGTAACGCGATTAGATAATTTTGACTCATGAAAAAAATTACAATTATTAACAAAAAAAATGTTTAAAACAGTTTAAATAATTCGTTTGTTTTGAACCAATTTTAGTGCACAGAAAAAAGTGAACTTTAAACTGTTTATAAGTTAACAAAAAAAACATTGCAGTCTTTAGAACATTGTAATACTTAAAAATATAAAAGTTTAGAATGGTAATTGATCATAAGAACTAAAATTTCGTAAAGTTGTCGTCCATAATTTCATCATTGACGATGGCTTTTTCGATGCTTTCTTGATCATCCTGTTGACTACTTTATATTTGTAAATCAAAATCAGTTAAACTGCTTGCGATTTGATCAATTGCTGACATAGGTCCTATAATATAAAATGACATAATGTATTCAAAGTCATGGACATTTTATCAAATATATTACATTGAAAATTATCATCGTCAGTCTTCTGTCTTTTGGAAGCTTCTAATATTTGGGCCGCTGTTTCAGTGATACACTTGCGCTTTTTGTTTTCAAAATGCTAAACATTAAAAGAAATAAATGTACATCATTAGTAATTAAAAAAAAAAAATAACAGGTAGTAAATATTTTTTCATCAAATTCATTTTAACCTTGTAGTTTGTTTGAAACATATCTGAAGTGTTCCGAGGATTATTCAAACCATCGGTTTGCACGATTGGAGACAATGGTTGGTTATTTATTTCAATAGACGCAGCATTGAGTTCCTGCAAATCATAAAGTAGTCATAATTAAAGTGAATATGTATGAATACTATATAAATATATAAAATGTATAAAATATATATAATACTGTATTATTTATTTATTATAATGAGAAACTAATCTGAATACAAATGTCAATCTTAAAACAAATAAGCTTAGTTAAAACCATGAGGTACGCCAGAAGTGACAAATATTGGTTTAGACCGAAAAAAAAAAAAAGTAATGACTACAGTGTAAACAATTATTTACTTCATTATAAATTATAATAATATTGATCGACTTTTTCACAGTTTTTTTTTTTTTTTTCTATGTGTGTATAATCAATCGTTTGCAGTATTGCCTAATATTTGTTAGTAATTTACGTTGGAATCTACACATACATACTCTGGTAGGGAAGTTAAGCTGCATATTAAGTCCACAAAATAAAAGGTTTGTTTCCTAAACAATGCGAGTAATATTTTCGCTTTAAACTAGTCAATATTTCAGTGTGGGCTGTTAGTTTGGGGTGGATTGGCAGATAGTATTTTAAATAAATTGCAAAACAACCAGAATAAGAATTTTGCTTGAATAAGTATTCATTACAAGGTTCTACCTAGCATAATTTTAGTGAGTTGGGTGTTCTGCCAGTTAAATTTCTTTGTAGAAAAAATTGCCATTCAATTTACTTTTTAAAATTTCATCAAAGGTTAAATAAATAAATATAAAATAAACGTTTTAATATAAATAAATTGACACATACAAATTAGGACATTGTGATTTAATTCGGTCATAAGGCATACTGGGTTTATTCAAATCATTTGTAGATTTAGTCTTTGTCAAAGATAACCGGAATGTTGATGTAAACTCTTCTTTCATAATGAGCTTCGCAAACGAAACCTATATGGTTCAATAATATTTTTAAACATCAATTTTAAATAGAATAGTTTTTAATACACACTTGTTTCTTAATAGTAGCATGTTTCACTGGTGAATCGTTGAAACTTCTAGGTATTTTCAATATTCCAGGTGAATAAGAACTAGATTTCCATTTAGGTAATATTGAACATCGTGCATTAGATATTTTCAACTGTAAAAAATATAAATTGATTCAATTGAAAAAAAAAAATGTAAAAAGACATTTTTAAGAACATATTATTGTAGATGTGATGAAAAAGAAAACCCCGAATAATGATTTTAAGACTAGGTTTTTTTTAATGATATTTACTTTTGATGATGATGTAGAAGTAGGTGCAGTAACTGTTTGAGGCTTTAAAGGTGTTGTTACAACAGATACGGCTGGTGAAGCTGGATTACTTGTAGCCTAAGAAAATAAAAATAATTTAATTTAATTAAATTCAAAATTATATACGGAATTACTTGTAGATTTGGTAATCTTTGTTGTATTTCTGTTAATGGCATACTAACTTGTGGTAAACCAGTGGCAATTGATAAACCAACAACCATAGACAATTTTTTACTTTGAATATTTGGTGCCTTAGGAGATTGACCTTTTAATATTGACCGAGTTAATGAACCATCAATTGAATTGCGCAAAGTTACTGTCGTTTCTGGTTTAAAATTGCTGACCTGAATCAAAAATTATAAGTTACAAATTTATAATTTACAAATATTAAAATTATTATTATTTTTATCTTTCGTTATTAGGTAGGTACATGTTGAGTAAATATGTTTTGTTATTTCAATTTCGTATAATATAAATAATATATAACATTATAATTTATTTGGCGTCCTTTCAATAATGTTATAAGTTTATGACGGTCGACTTCTTCGAGACAAAAAGAGAAAATAGACTGTGTAACATGCCAATTAAATATTCTTGTAAACCTTTCGGTCATTCATTTGTGAACTATTTTGGACCGGTGTATTTTAACTCTATGCCTCTATGATGTTTCTATTGCTTATATATTATGATATATTATTTGTATAGTTGTCAATATATCGTTTCTTTTTTTTAAACTTCTTATGCATTTTTGTTCAACATTTAATTTAAGTTAATCATGTATTACTCTCTATATCTATAACACAAGCTACTGGCCTAAAAGAGATAGATAATCATGTAATGCAGCGTTTCCCAAATACCGGGTCGCGACCCACTACCGGACCATAAAAAATTTAATACCGGGTCGCAAAATTTAATGAAATTCTCATATTAAATTTGCTATTTATCATTTTCGTTTGATAATTTAAACTTTTAAGTAAAAATAAATTCATTAATACGAATAACTATTATTTACAACATAAATAATAATTATTGAGCCTAGTTACTAGGCTTCATGAAAAAACTTTTTCGGACTTAAATGTTGAATCATTAATTGAACTCTCGTGTGACAAGGCACTCAAAGACATATATAAGGAATGGCCATTAATAGATTTTTGGTTATCTTGTCGTCAAGAGTACCCAGTTGTAGTAGAACAAGCGATAAAATTTCTAATGCCTTTTGTCACGACCTATAAGTGTGAAGCAGGATTTTCAACACTCGTGTTCCTGAAGAACAAATACAGGAATCGGTTGGAAGTTGAACCGGACTTAAGAATAAAATTAACGTCCTTTCCAGCAAATTTGGAGCTCCTAATTAAAAGTAAACAGCTTCACACTTCGCACTGATAGTAGTCAACTGTTTACAATTAGTAATTATATTATAATTAATTAATTAATAACGCTTTAATTTTATTATAAAACTCTATGTAGATATTCAAATGTGTTTTATTTTGCCTTTTATTACATTAAACAATTATAAACGTAAAATATTTTGGTGGGTCACGAAGGTGAAAAATATAAATTACCGGGCCAGCCCAAACAAAAGTTTGGGAAACGCTTATGTAATGTATTTAATATTGATTTATTTTGTAAGTTAGATGATGAAAATTGAATAAAAAAATAGTTATTCCTAAAGAACGTTAATGGAATTCTTATCCAAACATTAGCTACATCTGGTATGCAATATACTACAGACAAACACGACTGATTAATTTAATATTATGTTCACATTTAACTAAATCTTCCATGTTTTTTTTGTACGTTATTTTAAATATCTTTCAACACAGATACATACATACACATATATACTGTTTATTATGAATTAGATTTTTTGTAGACTTGAATCATACATCAGTCGAAACGACGGAAGACATTATCAGAGCAATATAGTGATTTTATGAAGTAGGTAAATGAGTAGAATATAGATGAATTTTTCAACGAATACTGTGTCGGAAAATAAACCGTTATTCGTAATAGCATAATACATTAATGTACTATACTGAGTACTCGATGTACTTGACGTTGTATTTATTTATTTATTTGAATAAACGCCTTGTAGGCTCAAGTACAGATTAATAATAAAGTTTACAGAATTTTGAAGTACAAAAATGATTTGTGTGATAAGAACATACGTATAATGTGGTACATAGGATCAAAAAGAAAAAGAAAAAGATAAATAAGCGAATATAATTATTAACATTTTGGGGACTGAATTAATGATTTAAATAATGACGTTTAAGATTTGACAGATTATTAAAATAGAAATCGAAATTTGATGTATTTCCTAATGTTAGGAGTCTATTAAGTGGATTATTTTGTCCATAGTTAGTGCGGTGTGTTTTGATATGGAATGTTGGACATGAGCGGGTATTGTATTGCAGTACGTGAAACGAAAAGTGTCGTATCGTAAATCGGTGTCATCGACACAACAAGGTGTATGCGTACAACATTCAAAAACAATACGATGTACTTGGAAAAGGAGGAGTTTATATCGATCAATTTAGTCAAGTACCTGGCGCCCGGGAGGTTTGTACGGTGCTGGGTCAGAGCTCAATGCCAGTTTGACGTCGTCGAGGTCCATCATAAGTCCCTTATTGAAGTGCTTTGAATACTTGTTGGGGTCGTTCAAAACCGTTGAGCGGTGGTCTGCAAAAGAAAAAAATCGATTTCAAAATCCAGTAGACAAGTCATCAAAGGATCGCGCGAAAACGCGCATATATTTTATTCTGTAACAGTAGTCATGGTCTCTCGCCACCAACGCTTGATGGTCGAAATTCTGTACGTTCAACTCCATCATCATCGACTTCGGATGACTTCGGACAACGACATCTTTGATGTTTCGAAACGACGGCGTTAGGTAGTGACTAATAGGTAGGGCAACGCGACGCCGCCGCCGAGACGAAAGTAACTACGAGACGCGGACGATAATAATAATATGTACGGGGGAGCGTATTGTTTTCAATGAAATAAATCTATTGTTTACTATCGCCGAAATCGAACGCTGCGTGTCTCGGCGTCGGTTGTTGTCTTGCTGATAGCGTCCACGCCGTGTTATCGCCGTGAAACTCGCTTGCCGCGATCGAGAAACCCCGCCTGGCCGTTTAACGGACACGGGCCGATCATTGATTATCATCATACCACTGCACCGTCGTTATCATTCGAGTCGAATTATTATTTATAACTAAAAAAAAAAAAATAGGGTTCGGGACTAATTATTATTATTATTATTATTGCACACAAATCGCATGGAAATATGCACACAAATTGTGGGAAATATGCGTTGACCTAACCGAAATATGCGACTAAATATTTTTTTTTAAATTAAAATATTCGATTTGTTCGTTTGATTTTTTAGTAATTAGTTATTTATCGACAACAATAACGCCATCGACATTACCGAAGTGTACGTGTCGATTTCATTATCTTCACGAACACAAAACTGAATTATTCTTATTTTCCTTTTACATAGTATTATGTTAAAACGATAGTATACGCAGGAATAATTACCGTGAGGTTAAGTAGTATGAAATAAAAAATATTTAAATATATATATTTGATTAGATAGATACTGATTTATCACAAGACTGACAGTATAAAACTTGTCCGTCACTCCTAAAAGTTTCATTCGGAAATTCTTCCAAATAAATACTAACTTTTGACCTTTTTGTGCGAGCTACTTTGGGCATAATTATAAATAGTTGACAATATTATAATATTATACAAACTACACTTCAACAATACAGAATGCGTATATTTATTTGCAAAAAAATTTAATTATTCTAAAATATTTAAAAATATTTAAAATAAATGTACTCAACATAAAACGAAAACTGTGTTAATATGGTATAAATAACAATTAAACTGCCAAAATTGGCAAGCATTTCGCTCAAAAAACGACAAACTATGCGAAAATATGCAATTAAAAATGTTTGTATTTCAATCCGTTATGACTTGGACAAATTTAAATCTTACTCGGACTATTCTGCAGTCATTATTTAAGCAATAGGCAAATGCAACAAGTCCCGAACCCTAATTAATTATAACCAAAGTGGATGATGAGGTAATCCATCTCGACGGGTACGAATCGTACGGATACTGTTTGGTTTTTGTATTTTAATTCCGATTTATTACAAACAGTCGTGTTTTCGTATTATTCGATGACGAAAAGAATCAGTTTCCAAAGTTTCAGTCTGAATTTAATAATAATTATTGTTATTTCGAGTTTAAATCGGCGGATAACGCGTCGAGAACGAACATAAATCGTTTTTTTACTACCGACAAATTCTTTTAATGTTTTTTTATGAGTTTATGACGTATATATATTTTAATCGTAATGTGGTTATGTCGTTCTAAAGTCGAGATAATGTATAGAATCTAATGATATTTTTTCCCAACGGTTTACCAACACTATAATTATTATCACCGAATTAAAATCTGAATTTGAAATAGGTCGCTCACTCTAGTAGCGAAATAGTGTACTAACATGTTAATAGTATTACGCACGCGCATGCACGCGCCATCTATCGGTAACGAACTATTACTATTACTAATATCGTCTTTTCACACTGCAGTGCACTGCTATGGAAAATATGTTGCGCGAGAGTTTGGTTCAATCGACTGACAACAGATGGCGCTGCGAGTACCGATCTAACAATTATTATTTTTCATTTCACCGTGGATAATAATATTTCATTTTCGGTCGCGATCGCCACCCGTCGGAGCGCTTCGGTTAGGTTCGTGTTGCTATTGTATTACTTGAGCCGCTGTATGCAGAGACCAGTTGTCGCATGGTGGGGAGATTTGGCCTCGAGACGTTCGAACGCAATCATTTGAATGCGCGAGCCGTATGCGTTCTCTCGTGGCGCGGACTATACTTACGCCGTCGACTGTGCGCATGTATTTCATGAGTGATATTCCTACAGCCAACGTTTTTCGTCTAGAACATTCTTCCCGCGCGCCGCGCCGAGACAGTACGGGCGGCCGCCGAAGCGACGTTGCCGCATTGCCGCCCATCATACCGCCGCGCCGTCGCGTTCGTGCCGCGCAAAGGTGTCTTGCGTTATGGAACACGATCGTGCGAGTACGGACGACTGCTCGCGCAGCCGTCGCCCGGTCGCGCCGCCCGAACCAACAAACCCGAGCCTTGTTCATACATCTTGTTGTTTGATCTTATCGTTTTGATATGGAAAAAAAAAAAAAAAAATTGAAAAACCGTATCGAACCAAAACTATACTTACGACTACTCTACCAGTGACTTACGTCCGTTACGTACATTTCTAATGGCCGAATAGAGGATTTCAAAAGCTCCGGAAATTATTACTTTTATTTCGATTTTGTTTGTCGGGCGCGAGAGGACAACGGACGGCAGAGCGACGGCGACGGTATGCCGCACTCGGAATGTGTTTCAAATGCATTTGCATAATCGGTTGAAAATGTCCCGGAAAATATGCAAATAAACGCTGTTGATTTTTCACAAAGAGAATAATTAAATAAAAATTATAATTACGACGGATATTCATTCTTTGTTCGCGCGGCGATGTTTGGAATCGAATATTATTATTATTATTATTATTATTATTATTATTATTATTATTATTATGAGCTCGGAGCGACGACGGCCACATCCCGTTATCGCTACACATTCCATTCGCGTTTAATTTTGTAAATTAAAATTATTTCCTATTCATACGGCTTCGGTCAACGTTTTTGGTTACACGCGTAATTATTATTTGTGAATTTTGTAGTCGTAGTAACAACTCACTTTTGTGAGTCGTTTTTTGTTGTTGTTATATTCAATTTTTATGTGGCAACCTCTATTGTTATTTTTTATAGCCGCGAGTGGCAACATTATTATTATTATTATTATTATTATTATAATCGATAAACAACATTACTACGCTCACACACGTCTTCATTCGTCGGCGGGCACTACCAATTTTACTATTACATGCAAAAGAAATCGAGTTGTTCATTTGGCGTTAATTTTTAACGACAATAATTAAAGATTTATTGACATAACTTTTGTCTACGTTAAATTATCGTTTTAAATGCAAGTTTAATCAATTTACGAGTATTAAAATAAGCGCATACAAATGGAAATGAAAATTTAATTTCATCAAATTAAAAAAAAATTGTTACTGTTGTTATAGCAATTATTCAATAAATATAGATTTATTTGCATATCTTAAACCGAGTGTAAATATGTAAATTTACTACCGTCCATCATTGTTTCTCTTTCATAGACATAAAATAAATGTTATATCATATGGTTATGGTCTAAACAATTTTCACCGATAAGAATAAAAATGTACTCTTAAACTTTTACATTACAATGGAATACATTAAAAATTGTTTATGCATAATACATACCACACGATAAATATTATGAACCATTCGAGCAATAATATGTAACACATTGAGTTGGGAATATGGGCGCATTAAATTTGAAATCGTTGTTTTAAGTAATGTATTATGTTTTAATTATGTTGAAAAATGTTAACATTTGGAGAATACAAATAAATTAAAAAAGATAATGAACTAAAAACTAAGTTGGTTAATAATGATTTTATGTTAATAAATAATTGGTTAGTTATGCGGCTTAATATTAAAACAATAAATTAATAAATAAATTGTGAAGATATAAATGATTATTGATTTTAAATTTTTCCATAATAGTTATGGATATTTATGAAAAAAGTTTGCAGAATGCATTAAACAATTAAAGTCCCTATAACAACACCATAAAAACCAAGTGATAACCAATTAATGATTTTTACTCAGGTTTTTGCTGTTCGTGAACTTCTCTCGTTACAATTCAGACCTGTCTCGGTGGATAAACAATGTGCGGGCAATGTGAGTTGCGGAAATAGTTGGCCCACGAGATTTTCCCTTCTGGTTTCTTCTTAAAGGTTTCCTTGACGGGCGAGTTCTGTGAATGGAAGTGGCATACCAAACGTCTCATGCTCGAGTCGTCAACTAACAATCTCCTATAACCGACTAATACATCAATGTTTCCAATAGGCATGGTGGCCCAGTGCCACATTTCCACGACATAGCAATCGCATTTCCAAGGATTACCGACAAGTTTCAAGGCCATGATTAGGTAGTTATTTCTTAACGCATAGGGTGAAATTTCAGTAATATTATTGTAGCTCAAGTCTAGCAGTTCCAGTGCAACGAGAGGTTTTAAGAATTTCATGGCATCGTCATTGTTGTCGTTCGTCAGTTTATTATCGTTCAACAGCAACTGATCGATTTCCGGAGTCGCTTTGAAAGTGTCTTCGGGTAAATAACTCAGATCACACCTGCTTAGATCTAACCTCTTCAAGCTGGACAATTGAGGCGGCAATAATGACCCTTTTTCAGGAACTCTAATAGGATTTCCAGAAAGCCTCAATTCTTCAAGTATTGGATAGTATGCATTTTTGTAGAATACTGTAGAGTCCAGATTGCTAAGATTGCAATTATTCAACTCTAATACTTGTAAATGCGGAAAGTTTTGAAACAGGCCCGTTTCCAAACGCTGAAACTTATTGCCGGACAAAATGAGCGTCTTCAAAGTAGGATTATTGAAGAAAGTCGTACTGGATAGTTTTTCCAAATTGCTATACCCCATGTCTAAATGTTCCAAAGATTGTAACGGAGATAATAGCGCTTCGAAAACATTGTTCAGCGGGTTTCGCGAAATATCCAACTCTTTTAGATTAGTGGAGTTTTGGAACATGTTTACTGGCAACTGCGTCAATCCACATTTTTTCAATGATAATTTGATAAGTTTGGAAAGGGGGGAAATAGCTACTGCCACGTCTGCTGTAGATAATTGATTTCCTGATAATATCAGGGTACGCAGATTATTGGTATAGGCAAATGCTCCAAGTAAAGGTTTTTTTAAATTACAGTAGCCAAGGTCAAGCAAATCGAGATTAATAAATTTTTGGCCAAAAGTCAAAGACAAATCCAGATCGTGCAATTCGTTTTCAGCCAACACTAAAGTCCGCAGAAAAGTATTATGGAGGAACGCGTCTTTTGGTAAATTGTTTATGCCCGAATGTCTTAAATCCAGATGTTCCAATCTAGTTAAATGGCTCAAAGTCGGAATCCATTCAATACTTTGGAAACTATTTACAGCCAATTCTAATTTTGTAAGGAGCGCGAGATTCGTGAACGCATCGCTGGAGATGTATGTCAGTTCGCAGTTATTTAAAATTAAATGTTTTAAAATGGTAAGAGGATTAAACACATCTGCTTCCAGTTTACGAAGAGGGTTTCCAGAAAGATCGAGCTTGTTTAAATTCCTGATGTTGGAGAAAAACTGCGGCGTTAAAGTCGTCAGATGACAATTTCCCAAATTCAGGTGCAGCAAATACTTCGAGTACAGGAATGGCCCTTGGATTTGTCCCAGTGGATTTCTTTGTAATTCCAACGATAACAATGCGACGCTATTCCTGTAACAAAACCAATAAATAATCAATTGTTCACATTTTATACATTAATTTTATTCAAATATAAATTGCACATGAAATATATTTAAACGTGATATAATATTATACATAAAATTCTCCTGTTAGTGTTTGTTATCGAACTCCTCCGAAACAGCTAGACCGATTTTCATGAAATTTTTTGTATATAATTATATATATGTATATATTATATAATAAGCTAACCTAATTGGTAGCTCTGAGAATAGGACATAAATTATTTTTAAAACCCCTAGGCCCACCACAAATATTTTTAAAAATTTAACGTTTTATATGTATACCTATTCTGTAATCATAGTAACCATAATCATTGTTGATATTTTCCCAGGGGAATAGAAAATTATAAGACTGAACAATTAGATTAGAAAATCTGAAATAATTAAGTACATTACCGAAGGACAAGATAAAAATAAATCTATAGGTTCCTTAAAATTGCAACTCAATAAGTTCAATTCGAATGTTGTGGATGATATTACAGACCATATTTAGCCATTACAATGTTTTATTTCTTGGGTGGAAATATTTATTTTTTTAAAATATTTAAATAAACTTACTCAAATGATTTTGGATCGATATAATTAATTAAGTTTGATGATAAATCAATGTCCGCCAAGTAATAAAGCCCAGCAAATGTTGTTTTTTCAATTTTCGTTAAAATGTTCCCGGATAACTGTAATATTTTGAGTTTGATATTCGCAGGAAACGGATTGACTTCTCTCAGTAGATTTCCATTCATGTTCAATTTGAAAACTTCAGTATCCAGTTCTTCAGTTGGTATAGCCGTCAAGTTACTTACGGAACAATCAGTCACCCAATTGACTCTGAATAAAAGACAATCACATTCTTCTGGACAACGAAGGTGATCGGAAGAAGAGGCGTTCGCATTGCAAATGTAGGCCAATAGTGTGGCCAACACTATGATCATTTTAGTTGAAGACATGACGTCACGGTGTATTCCACAATTCTGACCCTGAAAAATAAAAAAATTAATTTCACTTTAGTAAATTTACAAAATGTTTTATCTCGGACTGATAAACTGAAAATTAAATTTTCTTAGTTTCGTTTATTCACAAACAATGTATATAATAAACCACAAGTTTCAAACGTAAAATGTTAACAAAATAATATTAAATAAATAAAATTATTTTAATACTGACTATTAAATATATTTAAACAATAATAAAATAAAATAAAATTAAGGTCATACCTTCTTTTGCACTATTTATTATAATACTCAAGACAAGACCTTTATTTTATTTTATTGTTTAAATATAATATTTAATAGTTTGTATTAAAATAATTTTATATATTTAATAAAATGTTGTTATTATATTTTATGAGTATTAACCATTAAATATTAATATAATTACTTTATTTATTTATTTTCTAATTTTTATGTAAAATGTTAGTTGTCCCAGGTGTTATAAATAACAAATAACATAATAGTTTAACTGTTATATTTTAATAACAAATTTTTATGAAATAACAACATAACAAACAAAAAGTAATTGAAGTATATTATGTTAAGAAAATTACTAGTTAAAACTTTATACTAATAACTAGGGCTGTGAATTTAATGCATTGAAAAATCTAATTTACATTACTATATTACATTTTACATGCATAAAAATGTCGATTGAATTTGAATTTTGTATAATGCCACATATAACTTATCTAGTTATCTAGCAATAGCCTTACTTTATCGAATCATTATGTTTACCTAACCCGTATACAACCTGTGTAAAATGTTATTTTATAAAATATAAATTTGATGTTTATACAGCCCGTGTAGATCAAAAAAAAGGTTTTCAAAGATGTAAATTGACGGAATTTAATTAAAAATACCGGAAAACAAACTAAAAAAGGAAAATATTACCTAAAAGTGCAAAAAAAAAATGACCTAACAAATTAAAAACGTCCAAAAATGCAAAATAAAAGTTTCATTAATAGATTCGTTGCTACATAATTCAAATTTTGTACTTACAAAGCAACGTTTCACAAATCACCAAAAAAAAAAATGCACTTTCCAACAAATTAACTAATATTTAATTATTATTATTTATTATTATTATTATTATCGTGGTAATATTAAGCAGACCAACCTTAAATTTCAACTCGACAACAAAGAGCAAGAAAATCAGTGATGTGAATGTAACGCGTACGATGTTCGAGGAATATTCATGCGCGTCGCATATTATTATTATTATTATATCGTACACGTCTCGCCCATGGCCGCCGTCAACAGCATTTACTTTTCCCCGCGGCGTCACTGCCCTCCCGCCCCTCCTCCCGACAGTCGCCTACGTACAACTTGAAATTTCAACTCGACAACAAAGAACGAGAAAATCAGTGATGTAAAGGAACGCGTACACGAGCGGATGTTTGAGGAATGTTCAAGCGCGCCGCTTACTGGTATTTGGGTATTATTATTATAATTATTATTTTGTCCACGTCTACCCATAGCCGCCGTCGACAACTTTCTCTTTTCCCCGCAGCGTCACTACCCTCCCGCCCCTCCTCCCGACAGTCGCCTACGTACAACTTGAAATTTCAACTCGACAACAAAGAACGAGAAAATCAGTGATGTAAAGCAGTGGTGGCCAACTACGGCCCGCCATCATTTAATATCTGGCCCGCGAAAGAAATATAATATTTTACATTTACGTAAAAAAAAAATTTAAGTATACATTCTTCATATTTAATCCCGTATCGCCCATATCGTAGCGTTTTTGTTGTTACAATGTCATTTAATAATATGAATAGCATTACCGTATCTTATCTTATTTTCATACGATAGTAGTATTATAGTTATATTACTGTGCTCGTTGCGCGACCAATTTTATCTACATTGTAGTTTCTACAGCTATCGTGATCAGTGCGGTCTGGACTAATATAAATTTAAAGTTGTTATTACGTTGTGTATTGTAAAAGAACCTAATATTAATTTCCTCTGTCAACAGAAACAAGCTCACAGTTCACATTAACAAATTAATACATTTTAAAATATGTTTTGTAAATATAAAACGATATTTTGTATAGTTTATATTTATTTTTATATGTGTTATAATAATTTATTTAAAAATAATTTTTAAATTGAAGCTGATTTAATTTTCTTTTATTTGTAGTAATTATTAAGTTAAGTATTAAATAAAGTCATTAAAATTATCAAGTATAATAAAAAAGTCGTTAAATATAAAATTATATACCTATACCTAAAATTCTGATGACTTAAAATTAAAAAAAAAATTTATGGCCCGCGGTAAAATTTTTTTTTTTTTACGGCCCGAGTTAAAAAAAGTTTGGCCACCACTGATGTAAAGGAACGCGTACGAACAGAAATGTTCGATGAATGTTCAAACGCGTCCCATATTATTATTATTATTATTTCGTACACGGCTCGCCCATGGCCGCCGTCGACAACTTTCTCTTTTCCCCGCTGCGTCCCACCCCTCCTCCCCACAGTCGCCTACGTACTCGAACATTACCTCGGAAAAGAATTAACAATTTTTGCATTTTTAAAGACACCCGACCGCCGTGCGAGTATAAAAACTGCACCTGCCTCTGTGTACACGGGTACACGCGGACCGAACATGTACGGAAAGATAATCGAATACCACGTAAAGGGAGACGCCGGCGAACACGACGAAACGAAACGTAAAATTAATGAAAAAAAAAAAAGAAATAAAACGATCGGCTAATGTAAAATCGACTCACCTGTGGCAGCGAGATGTGTTGCGCAAACGTCTCGACGACTGTACGAGCGGTAAAAGTCACGGGAAATGGACGGAATCGTGTGAATACTGAACGTCCGTAAGCTGTTGTTGTTGGTTATTGTTGTTGTTGATGCACCGGCGACGACGAGGCTCTGGCGGCAGACGCTACAACTGGTTGACTGGTGAACGATAGACGGCAGTGCTGTCGTAGTGATGGCCGACGAGCGCGCTATCGAATATTTCGATAGTTTAAACGATAGTGTTTAATGATATCGTCTTATCAAAAATCGATTAGCATATTATTCGAACGAAATGATGACGAAAAACGTTATGCAAACGACCGGATAAACACGCGAAATAATATTATAATACGTATCATAAGATATTATGTTAATTATTTTTCCGTCGCGTTTAAAAACGAACGATGAAATTCCAAATCAATCGATAGCGAGGGTGATAACGGCGTACAATAATACCGTGGTTCCGACTGTTCCGTGTAGTGTTGATATTTTAGAGTTAGAAATGTTTGTATTAAAATCGAAATTCCTCTGTAAAACGAATCGATGTATTTGTTTCTCGTCCAACTCGGCATTAATACGCGCAGCACAAATTAATATCTTTACCTATTGCTCGGCGACGTCGACATTTTCACTTCTCATTTCGTGGTCATACTGTTGTCCTGTCGAACAACGTTCTGTCCACCTGCAACATTGTTCCATCTTTTACTTTCATATACATATATATATATATTACAAATAGTGGATTCAGTAAAGATGTGTTTTTTTTTTCCATTATATTCTACGCCCACTCGCAACTGCCGTCCTCCCCAACTCCACCCGCCGAACCGCGGCATACTCTACCCACCGACGTGGCGACGGTCGGGGTTTTCGATGTTTCAAAACATCCTACTGCCGCCGCCGCCGCCGCCGTTCAGAATTCGACCCGTACGCCTTGTTATTATTATTACTATTATTATTATCGTTGGACATGGGAAAAAAAACACGCACACAGTTATCGCTCGATTCGTAGCAAACCAAACGACGTGTTCGTTATATTATTCAGTTTTCAAGCATATCCATAGGTATTCATACAAAAGGCACAATATAGTATTTTAAATATTAATTGTTACAAAATTAACACTAATACATTTTTGGAGAGGTGTAGTATATGTAAATTTTCTCGTTCATTTATAAAAACACCCAAGTCCAACAGCTATATATTATATTGTTATCATAAATATCATCTATATTTTACTTTTAAAAAAATATTAGATTTTCAACTTGAAGAATATTATTAACATACCCATTTTCAGCAACTTTATGTTTATCAATATTAATATAAAAAGTTTAATGATACGTTGGTGATACAAATGATACCTATACATCAGCATATTTTAGCATTTTAGATTTTTTTTTGTAAATTTTGTAATTATAATGAATATTGTAGAAGAGATATTTGTGAAAAGATAATAAAAATACTCACATCTCCTTTTCATTAGATTTTTCAAATAACAATCGATTTTGCTTAGCATATTGGTTCGCAACAAACTATTAGTACTCCTTATTGACTGTATTTATATGTTTATGTTAAATCTTGTTTTCATTTTATAGAAACAATACAAAACAAAATAAATTAAGTCTAGTAGTTAATACCCATATAATAATAACAAAGTATTATCAAATATGTCATGTATAATTATATGTAATATTATAAAACAAAGCCGGTTTCGGGTTTAAAAATCAAAGTTTCTGTTCATCACTGCGCTGTACAGTTACTAGAAATCTTTATTTATTCTATGATGATCAATTTCAAAATTGATTTGTTAAAACTTATTACATTCATAAAAAATAAACTCGCAAGATATTTATCCTAATATGGATTATTTCATTTAATTACTTCCCTCTTACAAGAGTATAATATGGAAAAAAAATTAGTTGGACAGTGGTGCTATGACGGTGCTAGCTAGTGTAATGGCCGCAAGTTTGAATAGTTTAAAAGCCTATCAAAGCAGCTTGGAACAGTTTTGATTGTTCAGTGTGCCCCGGCCTAAATATCATTGTCGTAGACGCCCACCGCTATGTCACATTAAACAGTCGCGTCGCGACGAGACAAGATGGTTTTCTAAACGATCGCGCGTTCCATTAGTTCACATTAATTGTTCGTTTGACAAATGGAAACGTTAGGTACCCGTCGGTAGCGGGAGAGCAGAAAAAATCTCCGTGAAAAATATTAAAAAATATTTAATCTTAACTTTCATATAAAAAATATGTAATATAAACAGGGAATCAAATAAATTAACAGGTCTCTTCAATCAGCGATGACTTTGAATTCTTCCTTTGTTTTCATCGATGACGATTTGACACTGCAAGACCTCCGGGTTGTAACGCAGTTATTTGCACGAAACCTAAAACAATTTTTATTATTATTAATCTTGAATTCTAAAAACAGCATACAAATCAACACATTCTTTCCTTATTCACTTATTTACACTTGGATAAAAATATATATTATAATATCACTCTTAAAAAATGTATTGCATTCATTCATACTGAAGGGCTCATTTTTTTTTTGAATTTCCAAACACCGAGTCAATAAAAAGTCTATAAATAATATCATATATTCTTACGCCTTCAAACATGTCATCTTCATCGGATCCATCTAGACAATCGTGGAAACCATTGCAAAACAATGAAACATCAATGCATTCCCCTGAATGGCATCTAAATGTTTCGATTCCACACAGTTTTGGCTAAAACAAACGATAATATTGGTATAATATATTTGTTTGAATTTTTAGTTTTTTGTTTCAACATGTATTGAAATAAAAATACAATTTTCAATAGCTATTAGGAAAAAATAATGAATAATATTCTTTAAATAATTTGCAAAGAAAGTAAAAATACCGAATAATAGTATCCCGTCTAATAAAAAAAGATTATGATTAAAATGGAAAGTAAAATAGTGGTGAGTATTCTTACTAAGTATAAAAAATATTAAAAAAAAAAAAGTAGACAATATCAAACAAATAATGCTAAAAGAGAATAGAATGAACTTTAATATTTAATATTTAAATGCCAATTGAGAAAATGAATGTTATGCTTAGAGAGAAATGTAAATTATTTGTAGAATTATAGGAAAAATTGAAGTTTTTTAAAGCTTTACTGCAAACCCTCTTATAAAGTCAGATTAGTTTAGGGTCATTAAATACTAAGTTAGGTACCTACTTTACTTGTAAAATAATATATAATAAATCAAAATAAAAATAAGTTAAGATATTTTTATCTCTGTGTTTAATTTGTTCTCGCCAAACAACCAAATTATTTTTATTTTACAAAATAAAGTCCATAAAAAGTCTAATAATAATATGTATGCTTACATCACACCCATGTTCGTCTGTTCCGTCATTACAATCTCTTGATCCGTCACACACAAGATTTTTGTCGATACATTGTTTTCCCGTTTCACATCGAAATTTATCTTTGCACAGTTTTTCCTAAAACAAATAATAAAATAAAATTTGTTTATATTTTATTTTTTGATCTAAATCAGAATGAAATATAAATAAATAAATAATAATTTATTGGCTACAAATAATTTGAAAATAAAATAAAAAGAACTTTATAATACCTACTCAAATGACATGCATGGAATGAAATTTAAATTATAATCTAACCAGTGTTTAACAGTATTCAATCGAAAAGAAGCAGATTTTTAAATATTTAGTCACAATTATTCCTTTGAAATGATTGCGCATTAAAATAATGAAAAAAAAAGTTACACCACTTTTCATTAATTTCCTTTGGATGACTTTTTAATTTTATTCTACAAAAAACGATTGTAAAAAGTCTAATAATATTTATACTTACAGCGCACATGATTCGGTCTTCGTCTGAATGGTCGTAACAATCTGGTCTCCCATTGCAAACCGAATTTTCAGGCACACATTGGCCTGAATGGCATCGAAACTTTTTATATTCGCATATTCTTGTCTAAAACCAACGATAAAATCAATATATAACAGTAAAATATTTTTTCAAACTAATTTCAAAATAAAATATAAGTAAATCATATAATAATGAGTATTAAGAAAAAATAAGGTGTAATTTTCCACAAGTAATTGTAACAGAAAATAGAAAGAACTTAAACTTGAATCCAATCCCATAGCGATGTTTGTACTTGGAGTGAAAAGTAAATTGTTTGAAAACTATACGAATAATAATTAAAGCTGTTGGCAATAAGCCGTAACATATAATTGTCTAACCACCATTCGTCTAACAGTTTTCTATCACAGAAGGAAGCAGTTTTATCTATACTTTGTTAAATTGTTCCCTTCAAATTAAATAATGAAAGTGTGCATCACAAAATAAAGAAAAAGTTCCAATTTATAACATAATTTCATTCGTTCCCAACGAATTAACTATTTATTTTTAATTTACAAGATAAAATTCATAAAAATTATAATAATATAATGTCTACACTTACAGCACACATTTCTTTATTTTCATCAGACTGATCATAACAGTCGATGAATAAATTACAAATACTGCTCGTGTGCAGACACTGGCCAGAAACACATCTAGCGTCGAATCCTTCACAATCAGATTGAAACAAATTCCCTAAAATGAAACAAAAACCGATCGATTAATTGGGTATTCAACATGTTATTAGACTAGTTCAGTACTACTACTTATATTTTGTGACTCGGGGAAGAGTAATGCGAGCGGGCCACTCTTTTATTAACATTTATTTCGGAATTTAAAATTTAAATTTTTATATTATCATTAACAGAAACTTGATCTTTAGTTATTTTTAATAGTAATTTTTACCATTCAATAGACCATTTTTGTATTGAATATGTATCGATAGTTACAAAACAATTTAATGTACTGGTAAAATGGAGGGTACCTACCCGACATCAAAATAAAGAATTATAATAATTAGAAAAACATAGAACCCGTGTCGAAAAACTAAATTGTTTGTATACGGTACTATGTGAAATTGATTAATTTGTCAAAAAAAAAAAAATTATATTAATTTCTTTAATAGTTGCCTAGGTAAAGGAACTTCGAATAAGTACGATTTATATTATTGTTTGTAAGATTCTACGATGTAAAATAAAAAAGTTTACTTACCAAATGGTGACGACAGAACGATAGAATATTTCACAGTCAAGACAACAAGCAAAATGTGTCTGAAACAAAACATTTAAAACAAATCAATAATAAATTATAATAACCTATATGGGTAATAACTACTTACAATTTGAAAAGTTGCATGATGGCAAGTGTTGTTAATCTGTAAAAGAAAATAATACTATTAATCGAATCTACTATAACATATACATAGGCACCGCGAGGGGCGTGCGCTTGCAGCCCACTGGCTTTTCGAAAAAAAAAAAGAAAAAATTAAATGGTAGTGAAAATATTTTATTATACACAATTATCAACAATCGACTTAGTAAATGTATTAGATATTATTTATATTTATTTCTATATAGATGCAAATCACTTGCTGAGCTCATAAATAATAACAAAATATTATTAAACATATAAAATTATTTTAATACAAACTATTAAATAAATTTTAACAATACTAAAGAGCGCACTCTTAATTATAATACTCAAGGTAAGATCTTTATTTTATTTTATTATTGTTTAAATATATTTAAGTTTGTATTAAAATATTTTGTTAGTATATAATACCATAGATTAAATATATATTAAATATAGTATAATTTATTAATCTATGATAATACTATGCACTTTTATATTATATTTTTTGATATAAAAAAAGACATCACGAATACATAGAGGGTGCAATACTTTCTCCGTCCCCGGGTAGAAAAAAAGAAACCGCATTTATTTGTATACATTTAACGAGGAACAGAAAACAATAAACAATAATGAGATTTAAAATGAACCAACGTTTTATGTCATTACTATACAGTTTACTCGAACGTTGTAAATCACGTCTCAAACTGTTTAGACTGAAAGAGAAATTAATGATCTTTCGAACGATATTTTTATACCCGTTGAAGTTATATGTTCACTGTTATATGTTTTTGTGCGAAAATCGAAATGTCGACTAAATTACAAAAGTAAAGTAAAGTGCAATATTGTAAACGGTGAAAATTCCTATCGACGCTTACGATTACGACGCGACGGGCTTCTCCGCCCGATCGGAGTCGATAAAAACGCGACCGCCCTTCGACGGAAACGCGGTTTCGGGTGACATACGCGAGAACGATGACCTTAACGGTAACGGCGGTTGTCTCGGAAACGAGCAAAAAACAAAATCGGCGCAACAACCATCGAACTATTATCGTAATGATCGCGGTCGGTTTGAACGAGAGTCCGACGAAATTCGAAGGAAGAAAAAAAGAATTAATATAACTGTTTATTTTTTTTTTATAAACAATGTACCTGTTAACGGCGAAAATGGCGGCGAAAGCGACGACGACGAACGAACAATGCTGGATTCTGCTAAAGGCGAAAATGTAATGTCCGGGCGGCGGCGGGTCGAATTGAATTCTGAAGCGACGTGAAGGAAGAAAAAAGAAATTAATAAACAACGTAACTGTTAACGGCGAAAATGGCGGCGAGAGCGACGACGACGAACGAACAATGCTGGACTGTGCTAAGGCGGAAATGAAATGTACGGGCGGCGGGCGGCGGCGGGTCGAATTGAATTCCGAAGCGACGTGAAGGAGGATCCGTGTATTACCCGGCGCGTCGATTGTTCGAAAAATCGATTGTTTTTTCCGAATTATAAAAATTATTTCGGAACAAAAAATATTCAAGCGGTGACGACGACGACGTTACGCGTTACGTTACGTTTGTTACGTTATATGCTAGGATTTAGATTTTATAGATCCTAGTTTCGTCGCCGATCTCGAAAACGAAATCGATTTTTTCATTTCGATTTCGATTCTAACTTGTTACACTTACCGTCTCTACGTCGAACCGCAGGGGAACAAAACGCGACGTTCGTCGACGAGCGCGCTGGAGTCGACGGCAAAGAGGGAGTAGAGGGTGGTTCGTGTGTTGTATCCTTTACTTGAAAACGAAAATAACTATATAATATACTTACACGCACGCGCATGACGGCTATTGAATATTTTACACTCATAAGCATGGCGTAAAATGTGTGAAAAAATTACGCGGGACGGTAGATTGTCAATTGTGATGTTTATTTTTCTTTTTTTACACGTTATGAATTTTTTTAATGGTTTTTAAGTAATTATTATTTTCATGGGTAATATCATGTCAAGTTCACGCTGATAGTTATGTTTATTTAGAGGAAAGCGTTCAAGTCTATAAAAAAAATTGACATTTTTTGAGAATAAAGAGAATAAATGATGTTTAGAATTTTGTGGTATTATCGAATCAGTTTGAATTGGTTTTCTGTAAATGTTCAAATCAAATTTATTATTTATTTGTGTTTAGATTGTAAATTGAATACGCGTATTTACATAATTTAAAGAATTTACCATATTTTTCAACCTGTCTGTTTGTACATCTAAATAATATGAAAGTGTCATCTACATATCTAAAATATGCTCTTATATAAGAATTATAAGTTTTATTATTGAGTATATTAATTGTTTCAAATTTTTTTTGCACTCTTTATTATAATACTCAAGGCAAGGCCTTTATTTCATTTTATTTTATTATTGTTTTACTATATTTAATAGTTTGTATTAAAATAATTTTATATATTTAATATTATTTAGTTATTATTTATGAGTATTAATCATTAAATATTAACATAATTACTTTATTTATTTTTTTAATATTTATATTCTTACTCTTTATTTTTTTTTATCTTTTTCCTGAAATTGTATTGTATTATGCCGAATGCTTGCTTTTTTCTAATATTTAAATTGGATTTTTATTGTTATTATCTAATCCACTAGACTATTCGTCCGACACTCGACTGTTTCCAAATAATACATTTTATCTATAACATCATTTGATTTTCAGTCGATTACAATAATTTCCAACATGATATTATTGTTTTATTTTTTCTACAGTTAATTTTACAAATTAATGTGTTCACACCATGCTCACAATATATTTTTTTTAACTTTAATTCACTTTTTTAGAAGGTAAATTGAGTATAAATTACCTATATAGATGAAAAAATTAGTTATCTCCCTCGTATGAAAAAAGTAATAATTATTATAAAATAAAATAAAGATTCGTACCTACTGGATTTATTGTGAGTAGTTAATTCAAAACTAACATAATTTTAATTAAAGGAAACCAATTATATTAATACAATAATTTTAATAACTCACATTCTAAACGGTACAAAAAAAATAATTTATTATTTTGTTGACCTTATTGATTCAAATAACCAACATATTATTTCAATAACACATTTATATCGATTATCCTTGTTTCAAATAAAGCAGTTTATGCTGTATTTTTGTTATATTTGTACTCCCCCCTTGGCAAAATTTATTCCAGTAAAAGTCAATTAAAAGAATGAAACTCTGAATGAGGTAAACAGAAATTGATATAAGAATATAATAATATATTTGTTTTACAAATACAGAAAATACATGAGTAAAAAAATTTTTTATTTTAATTAATTATCTTCGAATATATTAAATAATAATATTGCTTAAAATTATTATTTACTTTGAAAAGACAAAAATATAAAAATAAACAAAATGTTGTTCCAAATTTCAGGCACAGTTTTGTTAAACATGTAATTTAATATAACAAACCCAGATAGCCTAAATATTATTAAATAATTTAATTTTAATCTATAACTTTTCAACATTTAGATAAAATTATTAGCTACACATTTGATATTACTGTACAAGAAATTTAAGGAAAAAAGGAAACATAAATCGGACAGTACTATTAAAGTAGATACGAGAAAGGTATAAGGCCTTCTGCAATTATGTTTTGAATCGTTGGAAGGCTGTCAATATTTTGACCAGGACACCGCGAGATTGTCGTATCCTAGGAAATTAAGCGTGCCGTCCTCGTTTGGCAAACTGATCGTAGGGTAGACGCTGTTGCTTTCTCCATACAACTGCTGGCTTGACGACAAGGCTGCTGCACTGGGTGTCTTGTCTGCTACCTTCTCATTAACTGTGCTGACCAGGTCATTTTTTCGTGGAAACTGTTCGGCAAAGTTAAAAAGGGACAAAATAATTTAATGGTTTTTTCAAAATTATTTAGCTTATTATATTTTATAGGTCATTTTTATTCTACAGTGGTTCGACAAATTCATCAATTAAAAAATGTCAAATTTTTTCATACCAGAGATGAAATGTTAAAATGTTTAAAAATTTGAAGTTTTCTCTTTACCTGATCTGAAACCATGCTATTCAAATGAGGTCTCTGCAGGACACGGTTCTCAATCTTCTTGATCCTTCTCATGAGGCTCCAAATGAAACATATCGTGATAACCGTGAAGACGATTGCCAAGACTGTCAATACTGTCATGACCACAAACAATAACTTGACTCTTTCTAGTTCTTTTTCCACATCTGCAAGGGGGGAAGAGAAAATTTAAATTTAATTATTTTATGATATTAAATTGCGTACTTGGTAACTCCGTGACACGGTATAAGATCGTAATAATAAAGGATTATAATCATAGCTTACCTTGGACGTTATTTTCGGTGGCATAACTCTTCATGATGTCATGTATGTAATCTGTGAAAACAAATAAAAAGCGATGAGAAATAATTAAAATGATTACATAAATAAAGATAATATAATGAGACAGAAATGTTTAAATCAAACATTGAATAATATGAGAACAATCTTGTATTAAATCTAATTTCAAGCATTGTAGTTGAAATTAAGAAGTACATACATTTTTAACTGTAAAAAAATTTAGTAGATATACATGATTTGGTCAACAATTCAAATTCAAGCGCTTGAAAAAAAAAAATTGACTTTGAAGTTTAGAAATTTTTTTTCTACATGGAAAAAAGGATAAAGTGCATTTAATAAAGAGTAGCTTATAAAGTATAAAAGTCTATTATTGGCAAAAACCACTTTTCCTACTTCAAGATATTGTTATTTACATTATATATAGATTTTAGTATTTATTAGTCAGTTATCATAAGAATTGAAATAGTTTATAACTATAATAGGACCATATGAATCAAAGTAATTACTTAGAATAATGGAGATATGAGAAGAATTTAATATTAAATGTTTTGTTCGTTTATAAGCTTTCAACAAATTGTATTGGGGCAATTAAAATCAATTTATCTAAATCTGATGCGTTTAGATGTTTGTTCATCAAGATTTATTAATTATTTTTAATAATGATTCCGTTTTGTTATGTTCAAATATTAATATGTTGAATATTCGCAGATGCTGTTTAAAAAAAAATTAAGGAAGGAAAGGAATCTCAAGTAATTGATTGTACAAATGCACGAATTAGATGCACCATGCAAAAGCAAGATGTAAAAAAGTAAGTACAATGTTGTACCTATATATAATAATAATTGTTCTATCAAAATCTTAATCTTTGGTGTCAGTCTTTTTCTCATTGACATACTACTTCAACCGACACTTAACACAGTTTTCCACGGTTATTACTCTATCTAGCCATTCATTCTTAATTATCTCTAATGTTTCTTCCTCTAATATCATCTCCAATACTACAACTAACATAAAGCATAATTTCTCATCATTATTATTACTTATTTTTGTTTGTATATAAATTATTATATATTTATTATCTACTCTATCCATAGCAATTTCCAACAATTGTAATAATAATATAATTTAATTATAATAATTGTACTTTCAACCATTTCAACAATCTAATCTCGAATTCGAATGTTTTTATATGCTATACTATATAATTATAATTTATAATAAAAAATATCTAGCGGGTATTTAGTGTATATGCATTATGGTATTTTTCTGCGTGCCTAGATGTAAAGAATAATGTTGACATCGTACAATGGAATGTCAAGATCGATGACACGCCCTATTTCTGCGCCGATGATCGAAAATACTCTTTTCCGCAGCGATATAATAAATTCATCGATTTAAATTGTGTAATGAGTTGACAAAAAAAGAAATAAATAAACAAAGCGTTAGCGATCGCCTCGTTTTTGACACATCGACGACGCCATTACGATTACCTTGGCATTGTTGTTCGCATATGTTGACGTCGTAATTGTGTGACGTCTCGTCGCAATACGAGTTGCACGGGTAACATTGCATGTCGTGGTGGTTGCACATTTGGTAGTCGGGACAAGAGATCTCGCCGCACAGCTTTCTCAGCAACAAACCACCGGCGGACAACATGGCTACGAAGATTAGTGACGCTAAAAGGGCGAGCGAACGTGAGCTGAAAAAAAAAGACAGTTCAATTAATCGATATTAATGACGTGTCGTCGCGATGTCTCGGCGGCATTTCACGTACAGCGGAACACCGGGAACTCGAAACGGACAGTGACGGTAATGAAAAAAATGTAAACGCAATAAAAACTAGACTGAACAAATAATAAATATGGACTGGACGAGACGTAATACGGAAATGGCCGACGCGAAAATGTAGTATTGTCCTAACCGCGCCCGGTAAAAGAAAATAATGGTGGGGAGGAGTTGTCGTTGTGGCAGAGACACGTAGATATTAGCTAGAGTGCGATGTTGTCATTAAAAACATATGGATTTACACGAAATGCCATTAAAATGTATGAGTCGATACGCCGCTGGGGCACCACTATTGACCGTTAGATGTCGTCGTAATTGATTACGAAGCTTGTGATTACATAATAATATAGCAAATGATACAAACGATATTGATGATTAAACTTAAAATCGATATGATTAATTTTGCTATTCGTTATCAAATACAATGTAGTGTCGATTATCCGCGGTCTACCTTATGGATAGAACAAATATATTTATGAACAGAGAAAAACATTTCTTTATATGTTAATTACAATCGCGAGTTAAATATATTAAAGTGTTTTCAAACTCAAAAAAAAATATCAATTTTTTATTGAATTTTCGTCAAAAAATAAATGTACGTACACTAATATATTACTCTAATTTTCCTCGAGTACATGTATTGCACGTTTTCATTTAATGATATAATTACATCGTTTTCGTTTCAATTTGAATTTTGCGGACTCAAAGCCACCCGCAGATAATCGACTGTACACTGTAACATTGGTTAGATAAGTTTTTTCCGGAGGAGACGTAATTCTTTGTCGATTTTTTTTCTGATTACGACATAATTACTTTCACTTTTTTATCATATTCCGTAATAGAATTACAACAGTCTTTGTTATTCATATCGAACAAATTATTTTGAGCATTTCAAATCTTATTTAGGTCCAAAACAATGTTACCCTGCGGTATTCACTATTTTGCAAACTTGTTGACATGAATATGAAATGACTTTGAGACCTCAACACTCCAGACATGAATGCCTTAGAGGTAAATCAAAAGTTATCGAGTATTTATTAAATTCATTGATGATAAATTGCTAGTGTAAAGTTTTTAAAATCAACTTAAAATCTAATTTTTCTCAGTATCATTGGTTTTGTATTTTTTCTGTTAAATATGAAATATATCTTAATTACTTATTACGAGGGCTAGGATTTGTATGCAATAAAAAATTGTAAAATGTGCATTTTAATTTTTTAAGATAGACACAAAAATATAGTTCCAAAAAAACCCTTACGATTTGGTCAGTTACATGACTAGGGCTGGGCAAAATACCTCAAAGAAAATATCCAAATATACATGATGCGTACGGTATGTATATTTATCATTAGCAATATAATTTCAAATGATATTGGATATACTTAAAATAATAACACTTATAATAATATAATAATAAACTAACATTTTTTTCAATATTTAAAAAAGAAAAGATTTATTATCTATAAAAAAATTACATACACAACAAGCAAATGTTATGAAAAAAAATATATACTTATAAATTAGCAATGTTTATTTATTAATTATTAAATGTTTAAATGTAGGTAATTTAAGTCCCATGTTTTAAATAAATTCCTGTTTACCTTTTACAGACTAATTTGTTGAAAGTAACATCTAGATCTCTGATCTACATGGAGAATGCTAGACTTATGGAGATAAGCCCGACTAATGAAAATAGTCGTTCAACAGTGACTGGATGACCACGAACAAATTCAAGAATAAAATTTCCACGTGGAAACAAATAGCATCTGATACCAAAGAGGAATTCAATGTACATTTCACTTATATACCAATTAAGAACTGATTGTAAAAGAAAAAAAATTCACAACTGACAATAACAAAAGTACAGGTTAGTTCGTTCAGTTAATTTGTATAAATTATTTCAAACAAACTAAAAGTAAAATAAAACTATTATTTAATTTTTATTTAAATATTAAATAAAATTTTATAAACAATATGATACCAAACACAGTATCTTTTTTTCATCAACTAATATTTTTATTTCTTTTGATTTTTTGGCTATAAAGGTATAGCAAAACTTAACTTTATACCAAAATCATAATTATGATTGATATAAAATAAATATTTATACTTCAATAATACAATTATTCAGCTTTGAGTAGAAGTATTGAAAATATTCTCAGGTATTTTCTAGTGCCTTTTGTTTAGTTTCTTCTTTTTTTTTCTCTGGACAATATCCGTATCGGTCGAATAATCTTCAGGCTCTGCTACTAATCTTATTTCTTCACGCAACTCAATATCAATAATCATCCATACCACTACACATATTGTGAAATACACAGCACGAAATAATACATTTTGTTATTTTATCTACATGGCTGTAGTGTCTACCCGAAGTAGTTGCCTGAACTGCGATTTAACAAGACCAAATTTATTTTCAATTAAAACTCTAGTAGCACAAACAATTAATTTTGATAACCCTACAATGTATGAGTTTATTTTACCAACAATTTTTTTTTTAATCCAAGTTAGATACTAGTCATTTTTTACTTTATTGTCTGTAGGCAGAGATGTAAAGTTTCATGTTTGCATTGATCTGTTGAAACTATTCATTTGGCACTTTAATTTGTTTTGTAGTCATTTTTTTTACACACCTTCATAATATTATCAAATTGTTTAAAACTGATTTATATATAATGCGTTAGATGCAGTCTATCTAAATTGTATTTAAATGATAACCGTTAAAAAGTCAAAATTATATTGAAGCAGAGTTTAATTAATAAATTATTGATTCTTCAATAGAAACTAATATAAACTTTTATAACTGTACCTAACTAAGACTAAAAGTTTGTACAGTCGACTCTCGGTAACTTGAAGTTCAAGGGGGAAAAAAATAATTTGACTTACTAAAAATGTCGAGTTATCAAAAACATTTAAAAAGTATGTTTATTTTTAAATTATTTTACATTAAAGAAATAAAAAAATGTTTTCTTACATTCCTACTTACATATTATCATTTTTAAAGAATTGGTATAAAGTTAATTATTTTTATTTATTTAATACATTGTTCTCAATTCTATTTTCTAAAATACCTAGTGGTATAATCTTTGGCTATGTCTTGTTATTTTTGTTCGCCTTTTTCAATAATTTTCAGCAAGTTCACTTTTTCTGCAAGTAATGCCATACCACTGTATTAACACTGTCACACTCACAGATTAAACGAACAGAGGGCATAGAACTAAAACTGATATCTATTGTATGGAGTTATCAAGGTTTAAATTACAAATATGTAGTTGACTATAATGGTCGGGTTTTACAATATAAGTAGTCATAAGCGAAAAATAATTGCCTTGATAAACTATTTTTAGTACTAAATTTGGATAAGAAAATTGGAGATATCGAAAATATGTCAAATTAATTTTCGAGTTAATAAGATTATTTAAACATTAAGTGTTATTTGAAGGGGAATTTTAATTATTCGAGACATCGAAAATTTCGAGTTACCGAGAGTCGACTGTATATTATTTACTTATATTTTAGTGTTGGTGTACAAAATATCTGTAATGCTTCCACCCCACCGCTGATTATTTTTGAAAACACTTTGGTGTTTAACATCCACTGTACCCAACTATATGTTGTACAAGTATATCGATAAAAATTTAAAATAATAACTAGAGATCACGTTTTTAATATTAAAAGATTTGTTTTCAACTGTATTTGAAATACTGTATTACTTAATATCTGTAAAAGTCATCCGGTGGTCTGTTGCTATATTGGTAGTGTGTTGTCAGTCGGCTACTTTGAAATCAAACAATATTCCTAAAATTATTTAGAATAATACATTTACAATAATAATTTAATTTTAAATATAGTCAAGACATAGTGCAGATTTATTGTAGGGGGGGGGTAGAGGAGATCGTCACACTTTGGAATTTTTTTTTATTTATATTCGAACCCAAAACCGCATATAACATTTTCAAAAGTCACAACTACAACTTTATACTTAATTCATTAAATAATACTAAATGAAGTTTTCTGATGATATTTTTTAATTATCTTGTCAATACGAATTATCGAATTTCAATGACATTATGTTCAAAACAGATTTTCACTCCTTTCCTTCCCCCACCCCATTTAAACGTGCTTCAGATCCGTTACTGAGTCAAAATTAATTATAAATTAATAAATAAATAAATATCGACAATACCTTGAGCATCACATCCAGTTTGTTCTTCTCTACACATACGTCGGCCGTTAATTTAATTATTTTGTCCACGTTTTCTAGTAATAATGATTTCTGTGTGACAAAATAATGCACTTTAGAATCAAGTTGAGACATTTGATTCTTTTCATGTTCGTCTACTATTATAATAGATCCGTCGTCTGAATATTTTTCTCCAGATTTGTAACGTTTTTCTTAACAAAAATATGACACATATATACATATTATTATGTTCACCAGAAAATATTTTAGTTATTATATTATAATTTATTTTAAATTATTCATTAGGTCTAAACACCGAAAAAGCTCCGTGGAAGAAAGAAAATAAGAATAGTTTTGATTGGTTATAGTTGAATAACTTTTTTTAATTTTTGATGTCAAAACTTAAAATTTTTCTCAACGTAAATATATCAAAAATATAAGTATGTATTCGTATTTTCGGGTTGATAATTTCGGGGCACATTTATTTTTAAGCTACTAATTTTTTTTTTCCCCAAAGCTTTTGGACGTTCAAATTTTGATTACATTTTATAAAAATACATATCAATCGAAATTGGGTAAGTATACCAACGATTATTGTTTAAATTATATCAGTTGTTTATCTAATACACGTGTGATTCGAAAAATGAAACGGCGCGGGAAAAGTTAAAATATACTCGTTTAGTCATTTTTCATTTATAGTAAGCCTAATACTAAGCGTTAATACTTAAAGTGTATTTGGTGGTTTTGATTTTCGCTTTCGGTGCTTATTATATTGTAATGTAGTTGTAGAAACAATTACAAATGTTGTAAATGTTTCATCGAAAAACCGGAAAAGTTATTAGATTTTCTACTTATTTATCAATAATTATTTTAATGCAATTTTTCACTAACTTGTCTCGTTTGTAATAATATTACAGATTTGTGCCACAGCCTGGTGGTCCTGCACCAATAGATTTACTAAAGCTAACGTTGAGCTGTGGAGAGTGGATCGTAATGACATTGCGGATTAATTAAAATCAAACACTTTTGACGATTCAGTACCTTACAACTTCTGCGAGTTTGGTTTTCAATAGACTGAAGTCATCGATTGCCTTCTCGTTGACAATTTTAAACGAGCCAATCAAATCCAGGCGGTCGACCGGAACAATCTCGTCCTCCATAACCTTCGTCGCATATCCGAAAATTCTATTCATCTACACATTTTATTTTTTTTTTTAGATATTTCACTTACAATTACTACACGACTGAATGGAGTTTACTTTTAAAACTATTTTATCCAAGGTTCCATAACGTTCCTTGTAGTATTCGGCGATCGGCGGCAGCGGAGCGATCGGTGACATCGTTATTACCGCATTTTCCGCCTTCTGGATAGCTTGGAAAAGTCTACAACAAGCGGTGTCGTTTCAGCACAAAAATCATGTCCACTCGGTTTTTTACAACATCATATAGATTAGGTTAGTATCTATGCTATACATAATTAACAAGTAGTCCAATATTATATGTCCTACAATTAGTGATTAGGGACGGATATAATGGTAGCTGAAACCCCTTTTTGTTTAATAAAGGATCAGTTGTAATGACAATTGGAATAATAATCGATGTTATTTACGATTTTCGCCGCTGCCTCAAAACTTCCATAAACATTTCTCGACAATCCTCTCTGAAAAATCTCACGGGCACCGGCGTGTTCCTAAAGAAATAATTTTCAAACGCATTTTTCATGGACTCGGAGTTAATGCCAGTGGCAACCGCCGTTTTGTTACCGCCCGCTGTACCACGGTTAGGTCTAACTACGTCGTCGAAACGTGGTTCGAAAAGTTTAATGGCGGCCAACTCGTATTCCAAGTCCATCACCTTGTTCTGTACAAGTAAAATTCTGGTCACACGGGTATACTTACTCGTGCGACATCCGTGCCGATTACACTAGTGAGAATAACAATACTTTTACTGTGTTTTCTTCCATTTTTCGACGAATATATTCTCCTACACAATGATAAATCGTCATACAAATGTTTACTATATCGAAGTGATTATTTTCTTTTCAAATATTTATTTATAAGTGAACAAATACGATTTGAACCGGACGCTTGACGTATTGTATGAAACACATTTATCATATATTACAAATACTTATAATTATAATAGTTATACATACTAGCGCGGCCCCGCCCGTAAATAGTTTTGTCCAGAAGAGTTAAATAATGTAAAAACCAATGAAATTATTAATTAATTAACACAATAAATATCTAGATTATTATTTATAGTAATATAGTGTCATGGATATACTGACGATATACGTAATCATCTTATATACACAATGGTTTGAATAATAATAACTCTGCGCGCATGCCAAATTTCAGTTTATCAATGCATAATATGACGGAAGTATTACTTTACTAACCGACGCATGTAGCCAATCGTTAATTGACACACTTCCAGACACGAAAAATTGCTTTTTTGTCTTTAATAATTAGTTTTTTTTTTCAGTTACAATATTATAATCTACCATGGGAATCTAATAATATTTTATATAATTTTTCAGGTGTGCACCACAGCATGAGCCGCCGTGAAAATATATTGCTTGTCATTATTCGAACGAGACGATTGCTGCGAAACGCGTTGGCCGCCGTTAATAATGAAACGTCTGATACGTGCGATAACATTGGATCGCGGTTTAAACCGATTCGTAGTTGTCGACCTCGAAATTATCGGATTCTCCGACGATTTGAGGTTTTTTTTTTCTTCCGATGTTATTATCCGCGATAATTTTAATTGGTACGTCGGAAGAAACGATAGCGCAATGTAGTTTTATCGCGCGACACGCGGGTACCTCTCGCGTGCTTTGTGACCGTCGTTTCCGTGCGAAAAGCTCATACATTAAATAATTTTTCATACAAAACAGATCCGACTACACACAGCTGTGTAACTGTCGTCGTCACACGGTCCCGTACACGTGACTCACGCGAAAGTCGCCGCCGTCGCCAGCGGCGACAATGGCGATCTCATCAGTTTGATCTCCGACCTACGATCGCGAAACATTTATTGACGTTTTTTTTTTTCATTTCGGAAATCGGTCGTCGTTTAGAACACGCGCAGCCCCCCCCCCCCCCCGTGCCGGCGCAGGTCGTTTGTACACCGTTTGTTTTTCGCTTTCGACACGCAAGTTTTCCATCGTATTCGTCGCGTGGCCTTTTCGATACGTTTCGCTTGACTTACCAAACGCAGTTCATTACGCTGTTCCGCACACGCTCACGGATTTTCGTAAGTATTCGCTCAAATGTATTATGCTTACGATATTCTATATATAATACATTATATTGTGTTAAAATGATTTCGGGGACTATTCATCATGGAGTAATAGCGGAGGTGGTTTTGAGCCGATTTCAATTCGTTCCTATTTGGTCCGACGTTGGCCACCAGAACTAAAAAAAATTATATATTGCTATTATAGTGCTACTATATATATAGCAGGGATGGGCAACTGCCATCCGTGCTACGTTTTCAAATTGCTTATTAAAAATATAAAATGTTGGGATTTTTCTGAATTTTATTTTATTATATTATTTATAAAATCGATATAATGTTTGTTGTAAAATGTAGATATGAATTCTTATCTAGTATTAAATGTCTTAATATTATATTATTTATAGGGCATTGTTAAGTCACATTCTTCTTTGGTTTAATTATTTTCGCGTTTAGTATAGTGTTTATCGTGACAATATCATGAATTTGATTGGCCTTTTTTGTTTTTTTTCGCTTTCTAGCGTTATCTAGCCCATTAGATTTTGCACTTTCAAAAAATTGGCCCTGTACTAGCATTGAGTTGCCTATCCCTGATAGATAGGTAGGTTCGGTTTATAATTTATTCGTTCACGGGCATATAGGTGTAGATTGTGAATAGGAGGGGTTCAAAGTTTAATTTATTACACTGAAAGTATAACATGTAACATTTTTTTCTCAAAGTATTTATATGATAGGATAACATAAAAATGTATTTATGCATATTTATGCTAATATTTCATGCACAACTACTTTCAATAACTCGGAAAAGCTATTTGAAAACTCTCAAAAACACTTTTACTACCTAATTTCAATAATAATAATCCCTTATATCATTTTATAACTATAAAAATTCAAAACTATTCTCGGTTCATAAAATAATTATCAGGTTCATATTATCTGTTACATTACAATTACATTTATCAAATATTTCTTGGTAAAAACAGTAGAATGATGAATGTAAAAATTAATATGTTTTTCATTAAACAAAATAATGACATTAAATTATAATATTTATTAACATTTATTTTTTTTTATAATTTATTTTTAGTGACTTAAATGAACTGGCAGTAATCACGGAATATCAAAATGGAAAAAGATACAATTGACACTAATATTTCCAGAAATATTGAAGGTATGGGAGAAAATTCTATCGACTCAATTGAAAGTTCAGATTCCAGTATTTTATCATCCAGCTCTGAAAAAAGTTATCTGGAAAATAACGAAAAAAAAACAGACACAAATTTCCATAAGAGCAAGACTAGCAGTGGCGATGGTATTCTTAATAAGAATAACGTTATACATGTGAAAATTAATAATTTAGAATGCACTGAAAATTCAGACTTTGATATCATAGTACCAGCGAATAAAAAGTTTGTAATAATATGTACACTGTGCAAAAAATCGTTCTTTAAAATGCCCAAATTGAAGAAACACTTGAAAACTCATGACTCGAGAAAAATAATTTCTAATAATCAGTATAAATTCACCGTTGATACAGATACACCCAATGAATTTAACGTTTGTCAACAGTCATATTATTCAAATTTGAAGGGCAGTGAAGATCATATTAAAATAGAAACAGATATAATCGATGATAATATTTTCACAACAATAATAACTAGAGAAAGTAATAACCTAGAGTCAAATGCAAGCTTAAAATCTAATACCATATTATCCTTCGCCGAGCAAGTGAATTGTGACAATATTAAAATAGAAACCGATATAGCTGACATTGAAACTCAAGGCAGTGACGATACGTATAATGACGTTAGATATACAAAAGAAATCAAGGATGAAAAATGTGCAAAAAATTCAAAATTTGATGCCACAAGACCGACAAAACATGTATCTATAAAAATATGTGACATTTGCAATGAATCATTTTTAAAAAAGTTCCAATTAAGAAAGCACATGAAAATACACATGAAGGACCATTCGATTTCAAAAGAAACAATCTCCGATAGATCTGCAAAGAAATTTAAATGTAGCGATTGTAATAAATGTTTCACCGCATTATCGACTATGAAAATGCACATGAGAATATTTCATACCGAAAAGAAATCATACAAATGTAATAACTGTGACAAATCGTTTTCAGACACTGTGTACTTGAAAAGGCATATTAAATATCACGACGAAAAAAAACCACACAAATGCAAGATTTGCCAAAAATCATTTCCGATCGCCTCGAGTTTAAGAGTTCACATGAACGTGCACACGGGCGTTAAACCATGGAGGTGTGACATTTGTGATAAGTCGTATTCCGATCGAACGGCTTACAAAAAACACATGCAATATCATAACGAAGGATATTCTTTCAAGTGCAAGCTCTGTAATCACGTGTTCAACCGAAAAAACAGTTTGAGCAAGCACATACTTGTTCATTCAAACGTAAATCCTGTGAAAAAACGGTTTGAATGCAAGACCTGTGAGAAGTATTTCAGTACTGCATTTAGATTAAAAAGGCACATGCATGTTCATACAGGCGAAAAACAATTTATCTGTGATATCTGTAAAAAGTCGTTTGTTGAAAAGGGGCATTTGAAAAGACACGTAACCATCGTCCACGCAATCAAGAAACCATACAAATGTAACGTCTGTAAGAAATTATTTTCCGATCCCGAATATTTTAAGATACACAAGACACTGCACACAAACAAAAAACCGTTCAAGTGTAACCATTGCGCCAAGTCATTTTCCCACAAAAAGTTTTTGAAATGTCACTCAAGAGATATACACAACTCCTAAATTTGTAGAAAGTAAATTTTTTTTTAATTATATAATTGATAGTTCTGTGCAACTACATTACTCAGATTAGATATATACATGAGCAGATTTATTTTTTTTGCACACACAAGAAATGTTAGATAACTTAATCGGTGAAAATCATAAGCCTGAACAATTTTCAATACAACCGAATGGGGCATTGTTCATAAAATATTAACCTCACATGAAATTATTATCATGAACCTAATGTCCACATATTTCTAAGAAGTAAGATTTTTAAATTATATACTTACAAACTACTTAGTCATAGTAATATTAATTGTTAAACTATAATTTTAAATTACAAAAAAAATAATATTCAAGTAATTATTAAAAAATAATTTCTCGTGTTGGTAGGATCAAATTAGTATTCAGCTATTGAATTATTTCAACTAATACTGTGGTTTAAATAAATAAGGCTTGAATGAATTGATTTGAAATTTCATTGTTCGTAAATAAGTGCACTTTGTTAACCGATTATTATGTCGACTGATAAAAGAAATACAAATATGTGCAGTTTGTGTTTTTATTTTATCTAAAATTATTGTAAATGTGATTCGTGATAATTATAGTAATCATTTGACATTGTAATCATTTCTTTTAGTTTCTCTCTAAACGATGTCCTTCCAAATCGAAAAATTCCATTATAAATTTCATTCTATACTTAGGTACTCACATAATACTCAATCAGAAGCTGCACCTCCAGTTAAGAACTTTATTTAAATAATGTGTTCGTCTGTTTCTAATGTGCTTGTATTTTAAGTCTTTCAAGGTGTGATTGCAACGAATATTACAACACAATGAATATTAAATTTTCCCTACTCGCTCTTATGAAAAAAAAACCACAAGTTAGATGTTGGATTAGAGCTGTTTATCGAATCGAGTAAGTTTTGATGTATTTAAGTTGATAAACATAAAATGTTTTCTAATTTAATTTAACAAAACTTAAACCCCAGACATATTTTTATGTCAAAGAATAATTGGTTTGATTGTATATCTTTAAGTGTTTGATGGTCAAAAAAAAAAAAATTATTTTGAATTCTAGGGCATCTAAATTTTAACCAAAGTATCTATATCATATAATATTATATATCTATCTTTATATAAAACAGGTCAGTGCCATAGACAGGAATTTAACATGGGCCTCCCTTCGGCTACCTTCAGGTTCGGTAACTGTAATCGTAGTAACATTGTAGTTATTATATTGAGTTAATTAAAAAAAAAAAGAAATTGAATAACATATCTAATTTTATTCTTATAATTATCTTATATACAATTTTCTCGGGTTTTATTATCTATATGTATTTCTAACATACCGCCCATTCCATGTGGCTCGCAATAAAAATACATTTTGAATAAAATTGTAATTTTTTTTTTTATGCAACATTAAGACGCTTAAAATTTGGACCGCGAACTTTTTTTTAGAAATATTGCGCCCGCAGATAATTTGAGTTTGTGATCACTGATCTATGTAATAGCAATAGACTAAATATAATATATTTATATTATGTCAATGGTAGTAACCCTGCTCGACAGAAACCACAGTATCACACTTTTATAGATCGATATATGACTCGTAGATGAAAGACCATATTTTTATAACCAGTAATCATAGACGAAGGCTGTAGATATAAAACTATTTAATATTTATCAGGTACTAAAAAATAAACGATATAATAAATAAACATAAATACTTTGAACCATATTTAATATATTTTAACTAATTTAAAGGATATTTTTACAAATTCAGTAATTTAAATAGGTTTATTTTTTCTTGTGATAAACCGTTTTGGACATTAAAAATTATTTAAACCTTTTAAATTACACATTATTATTTTTAAACAGTTTAATGTTTTCATGGCATTATTATAACATAAAATAATATAAACTTAAAAAAAAGAAAATCAAAGAAGTACATAGAAATATGAAATACTTCTTAGATATGTAATTGGTTTAAATAATTGAAAAATAAACATGTTTCCTTGCAAATAAAAATTAATTTACTTTTAAATATATCTAGATTTTAAATAAAATCATCGACTTACTATTAGAATAGAAAAAACAATTTTAATCGTGTAGTTGACAATTCCTTAAATGACTTTTATACATTTTAGTTTTACTGGCTATGGTCTTAAAAATTGCTTAAGTAAATAATAATTACCTAGAGCGCAATCCTGGATATCCATCAGATTCTGAATCAATGTCCTGTGCTCTTATCACTTCATGTACTGGATTGTTGAACCACGACTTGCAAGTACATTCATTGTGAAATTGACCAATTGCAAAGCGATCACAGAAACTAAATTAATGCATTATGTTCAATGAGTTAAAATGTTTCACAAATATAAATAAATTGACACATACAAATTAGGACATTGTGATTTAATTCGGTCATAAGGCATACTGGGTTTATTCGAATCATTTGTAGATTTAGTCTTTGTCAAAGATAACCAGAATGTTGATGTAAACTCTTCTTTTCAATTGATTGATGGTTCAATTGATGGTTCATTAACTCGGTCAATATTAAAAGGTCAATCTCCTAAGGCACCAAATATTCAAAGTAAAAAATTGTCTATGGTTGTTGGTTTATCAATTGCCACTGGTTTACCACAAGTTAGTATGCCATTAACAGAAATACAACAAAGATTACCAAATCTACAAGTAATTCCGTATATAATTTTGAATTTAATTAAATTAAATTATTTTTATTTTCTTAGGCTACAAGTAATCCAGCTTCACCAGCCGTATCTGTTGTAACAACACCTTTAAAGCCTCAAACAGTTACTGCACCTACTTCTACATCATCATCAAAAGTAAATATCATTAAAAAAAACCTAGTCTTAAAATCATTATTCGGGGTTTTCTTTTTCATCACATCTACAATAATATGTTCTTAAAAATGTCTTTTTACATTTTTTTTTTTCAATTGAATCAATTTATATTTTTTACAGTTGAAAATATCTAATGCACGATGTTCAATATTACCTAAATGGAAATCTAGTTCTTATTCACCTGGAATATTGAAAATACCGAGAAGTTTCAACGATTCACCAGTGAAACATGCTACTATTAAGAAACAAGTGTGTATTAAAAACTATTCTATTTAAAATTGATGTTTAAAAATATTATTGAACCATATAGGTTTCGTTTGCGAAGCTCATTATGAAAGAAGAGTTTACATCAACATTCCGGTTATCTTTGACAAAGACTAAATCTACAAATGATTTGAATAAACCCAGTGTGCCTTATGACCGAATTAAATCACAATGTCCTAATTTGTATGTGTCAATTTATTTATATTTGTGAAACATTTTAACTCATTGAACATAATGCATTAATTTAGTTTCTGTGATCGCTTTGCAATTGGTCAATTTCACAATGAATGTACTTGCAAGTCGTGGTTCAACAATCCAGTACATGAAGTGATAAGAGCACAGGACATTGATTCAGAATCTGATGGATATCCAGGATTGCGCTCTAGGTAATTATTATTTACTTAAGCAATTTTTAAGACCATAGCCAGTAAAACTAAAATGTATAAAAGTCATTTAAGGAATTGTCAACTACACGATTAAAATTGTTTTTTCTATTCTAATAGTAAGTCGATGATTTTATTTAAAATCTAGATATATTTAAAAGTAAATTAATTTTTATTTGCAAGGAAACATGTTTATTTTTCAATTATTTAAACCAATTACATATCTAAGAAAGATTTCATATTTCTATGTACTTCTTTGATTTTCTTTTTTTTAAGTCGATAAATCATTTTTAATTTTTAATTGATATTCAGTTGATACTTTAATGCCGAGTTTCATGAAAACTATTTTTTTTTCAGTCCATTGTTTATTCCTTCAGTGTTACATGCACCATACGAGTCTATTATGTCCCGTGAATTGGAGGCTTTACACATCAGTGCCGATACTGAAGAATGTCAGTGTCAAAACATTAAAGATTTTGGACGACATCGTTCAAATTAAAGAAACACCTGAGAAATCTTATTTAACCTGTCGTTGTTGACTTTAAACTTTTAACTTCATTGTTGTCGTGTGAGCGTATGTTGAATTTTTTATGATTTCCTCCAACCAACCACTCACTTAGTTATTACATGATATTTGTATGCAAAATAATTTCAGGAAAAATACGAAAGTACGCAAAAAAAAAATTATTTCGCATACAAATGTCTGGTGATAATCAAGTGAGTGCTTGGTAAGAGGAACTTGAGGAAGGTGTAAATGATAGTGAAGTTTTTCCATCAAAAATACAACATATAATACTACTTGAGCGAAACGCTCACACGTCAACAATAAAGTTGATACACATATAGTTCATAAAATGATCGCTACACTGTGAGCTCACCCTTTAATGTACATTTGTTCCTTTTTTTATAATTGCATTTTGTTTTAATTCTTAATCCTCCTTCAAAATGGACTGATTCGTTGTTCAAATTGAACATCAATTGTATTAAATTGTAATTATTTATATTTTAATTATTTAAATTGTATATTAAACTGTAACTTCAATATAAATTATATTATTTTATATTTTTAATTGCTAATATAAGGTCGAGTCTATTGTTTTATATCATGTCGTTCCTAAATTCCCATGACGTTAAGTCAATGTGGAATAGTCCAAAATATTTTCGGGTGTCATTTTCTTTACCCAGACAATTATAGTAGCATCCTTATTGTTTTTTTCTATACAATTATAATAAAATTTATAATCGGATCAATTACTACAACAATAATAATAAAAATAAAGCAGAAATATTACTAATAATAAATTATTGTCCCTGGGTGTTTGGAATTTTACCGCTAGATGGCAGCACCTATCAGTGGAGAATCAGATGCACAAAGACGACGTCAACTCCTGAACTCCTGATCGCGATTTTTCGAGTGTTTTTCGCCGTTTAAACAGTAGATATTTAAAGCTCCTTGAAGATGGCGGGTATGCAACCCAACGTTCACATTGGCTGCCGACCACATGACGAAAAACGACGTCGGCTCCTGAACTCCTGGTACCAAAATCCCGATTTATCGAGTGTTTTTCGTCGTTTTGCCGACGAAATCTATCAAAAGGAACAATAAAGGGTAGAGAAATATCAATATGATTTGAGAAAAATTGTCCCCTGGTGGCAGTATTTTTGCCGCTAGATGGCAGCACACACTGCGGAGGAACTGTCGTGCAAAGATGACGACAACTGCTGAACTCCTGGTACCAAATTGTGATTTTTCGATGTTTTTGCAGTAGATATTTAAGGCGCCTTCAAGATGACGGGTATGCAACCCAACGTTCACCTTGGCTGCCGATCACATAACAAAAATCGACGTCGGCTCCTGAACCCCTGGTACCAAAATCCCGATTTATCGAGTGTTTTTCGTCGTTTTGCCGACGAAATCTATCAAAAGGAACAATATAGGGTAGAGAAATATCAATATGATTTGTGAAAAATTGTCCCCTGGTGGCATTTTTTTTGCCGCTAGATGGCAGCACACACTGCGGAGGAACTGTCGTGCAAAGACGACGATAACTGCTGAACTCCTGGTACCAAATTGTGATTTTTCGCAGTTTAAGCAGTACATATTTAAAGCGCCTTGGAGATGACGGGTATGCAACTCAACGTTCACCAGGGCGGCCACCACACGACGAAAAACGACGTCGGCTCCTGAACTCCTGGTACCAAATCGCGATATTTCGAGCGTTTTTCGTCGTTTAGCCGACGAAATCTATCAAAGAGATCAATATTGGTTAGAGAAAAGTCAATATGATTTGAGAAAAATCGTCCCCTGGTGTCAGGAATTTGGCCGCTAGATGGCAGCACTATAGCCGAGGAACATTCGCGCAAAAACGACGTCAACTCCTGAACTCCTGGTACCAAATCGCTATTTTCCGAGGTTTTTTTGTCGTTTTTATGAGAGATCGTTTGAAAAGATCAATTTGGGTAGAGGAAAATCGTCGCCTGGTATCAGGAATTCAGCAGTAAATAAGCTGCTCAGACCACACATGCTCAGTACAATTTAAATGGTCAACTGATGGTCATCGCATGATGTAGGACTATGTGACGATATTATACTTTTTATAAGGCGGCAAATGGTTTAGAGGAACAAAGGACATTATACGGATTAATATAAATTTAATACAATTTATCAAATAGATGACTATCCAAATAACAAAATTTGTTCGATTATAAATCTAGAATAAAAATTAATTAATTATTATTTATTTTAAAAAATAATATAGAAAGGAATACAATAACAACATTTTAAAAATAAAAGTCGATGAATTCTTTAACATACAATAAATAAAACTATTTGATAATTTAAATATAAGTTTAAATTAAATAAAAGCGTTTGTTTAAAATGGCACCAGTTACTGTTTAAAATTTAAAAAGCAGTTACAGATAGTTTTGGAATCAAAGCAAATATAATACTATGGTATTATAATAATAATCTTTTAAAATAATGTTAGGAATCAGTCTATTGGTATTTCTCTTCTGTTAATAAATCATATTATAATCAATACTCTGCGTCATCACTGCGGATAGTACAAATTCAGAACAGTAGATACCTGAAATGAGAAAACATTATTACATTTTAATAAATTTACATTTACATAATAATATCTTACAAATAGTAATATTAAATCTAAATCGATTAATTTTCAAATTTCAAATAAAATTCGAAAATAAGATATTAGCTTTATTAGTAATAAATTATTATGTTGTTGAAATATTATCATTGATTTTAGAATATACTTTAGTGGACATATCCTTTAATCATCAGTATTACTTATTTACACATGCCCTGGTTAATTTATTGCACAAATAATCCAAATACAAAAAAAAAGATACAATTTTTAAATTTCAATTTGGTTATAATATGATAATAAGTCATGCAAGTTTAGTTGTTCTTTTTAGCATTTAAATGCATGTACATATTTGTATAGTTTTTTGGGGCATACACATCTAACCCTAAGGACATAATCATTTATATTATATTACAATTATTTTTTTTTTAAACATTTAAAAATCCAGTTTTGACCATTTGTTATGCAATACAATATTAGAAAACAAATTGATGTTAAGACTGAACAATGTATTAGGATTAATATTGTTAGATTATTACAAACGTTTATTAGACTTTTGATTTGGTGAATTATCAATGACATTTCATTGAGAGTGATAATCAATATGAAAGAACGTGGGTTTTACCTATAAAAGTAAAATTGTCATTTGAGCAATTGTATGAACAGCACATGAACACTTGGTCATTTGGAATTTTAATAATGACTTAAAATAATAACAAAAAAAAGATTAAATAGCAAAGAATGTAAAACCAAACTTACAACAATGAGAAAATTTACAAGTTGATGAAAACTAAACATACATTATAGGGCTTCAACATAACGGACAATGATTAATAGACTAATTATTAAAATTGTAAGTAAAATATTTGACATTTGCTTACCAACTGATGATTCAATAAGATCGGCCACTAAATGAAGATCGTTATTAGTTGCAATTACTATGTATGTGTTGGGTTCAAATTCTCTTATAGATCTTAATGATCTTCTTTGTTTGTCTACTGTGCCGCCTGCCGATTCTATTATTTGCTGCACGACAAGTTTTGACGGATGAGTAACACCGGGAGTAATATAAAATATCTTTCCTTTGAATAACTCGTGGCGATTTGGATTGGATAGTACTTTGGGCACGTTACAAGTTACCTTTTGATCAACAGATAATTCTTTAACGGTGTAATTTGCTTCTCCTAAATCAAATTAAAATATTAAATATGTGTTACAAATACACGGGATGTATTTCCATTAAATACCTAAAAACATATGTATAGTAGACGAATCTTTGAGCCATTCATCGGTCACGATATATTTAACAGTCGAAATACAACACAAAAATTTAGTAGTCCTCGCAGGTTCTTTCATAACTAAATGTGTGGCGTCTGAATAAGTTTTAGCAATCGTTCCACCGAGTTGTAAAACCATCTGAAAGAGAAATCTGAATTAATTGATCATTTATTTTTAATTTTACAACATTATCATGACATACGCGATGCTCTTCTTTTCCCAAGCCAAATCCAGAGAGCATTATACATGGTCGATGTTCTATTGGCGGTGGATCAATGTTTATTACAATAATATCAGATGTATTTAAATCATCATTTTCTTGGTCTATAAAATCTGAACTGGATTTGGTCCGTTTCCTTTGTATAGGAATCGGATTATTACATACTCTGTCATAAATGTCCAGATCAACATCTATTGGCACTTTCCATGCATCTGAAAACCATAAAAAATCCCAGATAAAATAAATCATTAAAACCTCAATAATTACAGTTATTAAAGTCCATTAAATACGTCTTAAATGCGGTGGTGCGTAGAGAGAGTACACGCATTTGAACGATGAGCATTAATTTAAAAATAACCCAAGTTTGAATGTACACTTATTGTGAACTTACATGTATTCAGTTGTTTTGAAATAAAATAATTTAGTTTATAAAATATATTTTTTGTTTATAGTTATTTTCAATACACTTTATGATAGAGATTAAAATGTATGGTTTTTATCTAACTAATTACAATGCTTTTATTCATTTTACCTATGATTTGCAATTTAAAATTATATACAGAAATAGACATACACAAGCATATATTATTCATATCTAATAGTATTTTTTACGGTCAAACCACTGCATAAAATGTTCGCTGTCTCATTTTTCTATGCGTTTACCCTAACAAGGGTGGAAAATTTACTTAAATTCTGAGTGAAACGAGTAATCTCTGGGTTTAACCAGGTGTAATGTGCAATTTTTCTTTTGTCTACACGATTTCAGCCAGTAAACTTGGTTTTTATCATCAAAATCATGAGAGGTCATTTTTTTAATTTTTCTGATAGATTTTTTTTACGCGAAACAAAAATGTTAGAATAATTAAATTATTACAAATATCATACTCATTAAGTGAACCACTAGACTATAGTCAACTTTAAATGGATTATCGAGGTTGAATTGTTGATATGTGGAGTTTTCTGGCTCATATATACATGACAAATATCCAAAAAGAATTTTATTTAACCACTGAACATTGACAATTGGCCGCATGATATCTTGAGCTTTTTTTACTTTTTTACCTTCCAATCTAAAATGGAAACAATTTGTTTAGTAATTAATATTTAAACTATAGTGATGTTATAAAATTAAAATATAACTTACACTCTACTGACTAAAATATCGTTATCATCAGAGAAATAAGATGTGACCTTAGCACCAGTTAACTCTATCATGAACTTAACACGATTACGTTCTTCGCCCTCAAAATTTGTAAGTGACATTATCATATGGCTGCAAGGTTTCTCTTCACTATATAGAGTAGGTAAATGAAGAGCGTACCAAGGAGGCAGAAGCTTTTGTTTGATTATGACATCACTAAGCCAGTAAGCTGTAATACATCTTTTTCCATCGAATAAGCCCTAACAAAATATTCAAAAAAATTAAAATAAATAATGAACAAAGAACTTTGAATATTTTTAAGTACCTGTGTAACACACGGATGCATTTGAGATTTACAAATTATATGTGTGAGACGTGATGTGTAAAACGGATCAACCTCTCCACCATGATCAATAATGATTTTTTTCCAAGTTGTCAATTCTTTTCTGGTATCGGGACACTGATCATATTCAACAATCAAAAATATACAGCCGAGTAAACACTTGTTAGATGGCACTAGAAAAATATTGAATAATTTAAATATTTATATTTTAATACAGCAATTTAGCATACCATTGATATTTGGACTGTGTCCTAAATATTTATATTGATGAGTAAGTCTTTGCTGATTAGTAGGTTGCAAAGCGGCACTTTTTTCTAAAATTTCTGCTACTTTTTCAATAGTTGATTGGTCACTGTTAGCTGGTAATAATAAGTAGTCAGTATTGACATTATTTATAGCTGTTCCAGACTATTAATTGAAACAAAATAAAAGTGAAATAACATTTAAATAAAAAAAAAACAATTATAAATATAAAAATATGTCGGTGAGGGTATATACTTGGTTAGTGCTTTGTTGTTGGGTAGCATGATTGGTCGATTGGTCGTGGTTAGCTGGTAATAATAAGTGTGTATTGACATTATTTAAAGCTGTTCCAGACTATTTATTGAAACAAAATAAAAGTGAAATAACATGTTAATAAGAAAAAACAATTATAAATATAAAATATGTCTGTGAGGGTATATACTTGGTTAGTGCTTTGTTGTTGTGCAGCATGATCTTTAGCAATCATCAGATTTGTTTGTTCAGCATCTTTTATTTCTTGTCCAGGAGTTTTCTATAAAATATGTCAAGTAAGATAAAGTAATAAAAAGGGTAGTAATTGTTGTTTAATAAGCACAATTCATACATTTTTCATTCTATTATTTAATGCGAATTCACACTTAACTAAATACATAAACCGTCAATACATTAAAAATTAAATATACTATCGTGCAAAATTTTGATTTTAATGACAAATTAAAATCCAACTCAATAAAATTGTGCACTTTGTGACGTGTAAACAAAAATAAAGATCAAGACAGTGTTGGTACAGCATATGTTTACTTTTTACCTTTTGCTGTGTTGACTTGGATGATGATATGCTATTTTATTGATGTATACTTAATATATTAGCAAGCGCAGTTTTGGTCCTGGAACTTACAGCCAACTTTTTCTGATTTAATTGAGATGTTTTGTACATAATATGATTTTTAATGCAATTAAATTTCAATAATATTCTTTAATTGAAATATAAATCGGATATGTGAGTATTTCTTTATATTTAGGTATGTTCAAAATAAAATAAAGTTTAAGTGAACAAACTTATCATTTACAACAATATAAAAATTTTAATTTAAGTACCTTAAAATCAATAATTAGAAAAAAGAAAAATTAAATACTTATAAAATATTATATAATTTATTTCTATAGCTCAAAATATATTATTTTAAAATTTGAAAATAGCTAATGAAATGCTAAATTAAATTTTCAAGACTTTTGTTCAATCGAAATTATTTTATCGACATTTTATTAAAAAAAAAAACTAAAATAATTTAAAAGCCTTTAGCTTTTTAATACCACAAAAAGCTAAAAACCTTTGGAATTATACCATCTAAAAATAATTTTTAACTTGGGTATTCAGTGAAAATTTCAACTCTCTACTGTAATTACATTTTGAGTTGTAATGAAAAATAAATTTGATTTAGTCAAAAACCTTTCAATTGAACTGTATTTTGGAATTAATAAGAAGAAAATTTAAAACTGATCCTCTAAAGCACAAAATAAATATGATTTGCTACCAGAAACTTGTGCTGAAGTTTACAATAGAACCAATTATTATAATTCTACTTCAAAAAGATGGAAAAAAGTAAAAAAAAACCAAACCTCATAGTAAAATCTATACATTTCATTCAGAACCTAAAAGAATGAAATACTAAATTCCGTTAAGATACAAATGATAAGTAATTTATATTAATGGCTTGAACTTATGAAATTGAAACTAATGTACCATTATTCAACATAAAAAAAAAATCCGAATAAAAAAAGGCCGATGGATCAAATTTTGTTCACATTTTATCATATAACTTTCAGTGGCATAAGTCAGCCTGATTTTCACAAAATATTTTTAAAGCACAGTAATTCACAGATTTATCAATTATTTTTTGATTTCAATAATTTCAATCCCTAGTTTGTGCCACAGTATTCCTCTATCCTATTGATAATTTATTGGTGATATTTTTACAGAATACAACTAAATAACTGATATCTTATTTACACAAATCAAAATTCGCTGAAACATCTTTACTAATGTTGTTAAAACTTATTATTTTAACGTTAATTGAATTGTGTTCCATCTAAAGTTTAAAAATATATATTAATACTTTTCTTTAAAATGTGAAAAAGTCTTTCCCCTTTTCACGCTTCTATAAAGTGTTATTTTATTATTTGGACGCATTACGGACACTTAACAATAATTATACTATTAAATACATATTATGTGGCAAATATATCACTAAAATTGTAGTAAATATGAAACCATCATTTAATTAAGAACACTTAAATCCGACACCAAAAAGCAATTGCATTATAAGGTACACCTTTTATCAGTTTAAAAATATTAAATTTAAGAATAACTTACAGCAAAAGATTCTTGACTGGGAATCTGTGTTTCGGTATGCTCATTTGTCAACGATATAGGTGGTTGTTGTAATTGAACAATAGAAATCTGAGCAGTTCCTAGTTGTGGCGGTTGTACAATATGCTTCTGTATTACCGGTGTAACTGGTGGATTGGTAACAACCTATAAAAAAATTCATAATTCTCAATATAAATAACTTTTTTTTACCACCTACTACTTTAAATATCATATTCAGACGCTATAAATTATAATTTTAAAGTACTAAAATACTTTATATCAATTTTTGTTGGACAATATCTTACATGTTTCATAATTGATTGTTGTTTTTGTTTATCTCTTTCTGACTGTTCATATGTTTGATTTGACTTTTCCACCTGAGCAGCAAACCTGGATTTAGAAATTTGATGGAACTCTGAAATGAATATATATTTATAAATATATATCAAAAAATAGTGTCATTCAATATGACGTCCATTTCCAGTAAGGAGATTTCAAAATCTTGCAACCCTTTATACACATACATACATTCACGCATACATATATAAATAAATTACAATATTGATTATAGGTAATAAATATTATTTTTTTCTCAAACATATCTCTAATTTAAATAATAGTCATTCGTGCAGAATTTTGATCTTAATACTCCATGTTATATAAAACATAACTTTTTTTATCATTATATTGGTTTTTCAACCAACTCAAATAAAAAATGTAAAAACAAAAAAACAAAAAAGAAACTAACCTAAATTATTAACGACTGACGATTCCAAAATAGTAATGTTGGGTTGAGGAACTTGCCGACTATTTACCAAAGTATTGCATACGGTTTTTACATTTGTTGTTTCTACATTAGTAGTAACTGTTCCATCTACCATTTGTCGTTTTTGTTGCTGTTGTTGATGGACTAATGACTTGTTTTTATTTAAAAAAAAATTAGTTTAGTGGTTATATACAAAATAATCTATTGTTTTGTAATAGATTCATAAATAAATTACTTGCTGATGGCGTATTTGAATCCATTGTGCTTGTTGTGCCTGTATCGTCACAGATGACTTTTGTTGATGATTAAGATTCTGCATTTCGGTTGTCTGACCACTAGGTATTGATGGTCTGATAATATTTTTAGATCCCAATACACCTTCAGTTAGATGTTCTTGACTGGCCTATAGTAGAATTATTTTTTATTAATTAAGAATAAAAGTATTTGTAATAATTATCATACATTTTGTTGTTGTAAGAAGGCGTTCCTTTGTTTATTTAAATTATTAATTAAAGCCAAGCGTTGAGCAGGTTTCATCATTTGTATTTGATGATGTGTATTTGCATCCATATTTATCGTTTGCTGTGTTTGTGACCCATTCTAAAATCAATATTTGTTAAAACACTAAATTAAAAGAAATAAAAACATTTAAAATATTTACTTACTGGACCTTGTTGTGACCATACTAGTTGTCTTTGATCCAATGCTTGTGTTTTTTTTTCCATATTTGCAGAATTCATATTAACCGCTTGTTGTTGTTCAATAACTAGTGTTTGATGATGTACTTGTTGACATTTTTGCTGTTTGACTTGACTGTTGGACTGAAATATTAAAACGATAATTACATATAATAATATAATATATTTTGTATTGAACATAAAAACCAACTTAAGAATTTTACCATATTTGATGATGAATGTGTCGTTTTCCACTGAGTCGTAGTAGTTTCATGATTTTGCTGTACAAAATGTTGTTGAGACATAAGTTGTTGCTGGTTAGATGGATTAGGTTGAAGTGATTGTTGTTGCTGGTTAGATGGATTAGGTTGAAGTGGTTGTGTTTGTTGGTCAGGTGAATTTGGTTGAAGTGGTTGTTGATTAGATGGATTTAGTTTAAGTTGTTGTTGTTGCTGGTTAGATGGATTAGGTTGAAGTGGTTGTTGTTCCTGGATAGATAGATTAGGTTGATGTTGTTGTTGTTGTTGTTGAATATGTACTTGAGTATTTTGAGTAACTTGTTGCTTTTGAATATGAACTTGAGTATTTTGAGTAGCTTGTTGTGTGGGCAATTGGACTTGATGACTATTTCCTGTTTGAAATTGTTGTGGCTGGGTTTGTGATTCCTGATCAACTTGGTTAGGATAAAGTAGGTATTTTTGTAATTGGGATGTTTGACCTGGCTGTATTTGATCTTTTTTGAAATTAACTGTTTGTTGTTGTAACTGAGGTATTTGAACTTTCTGCTGTTGCTGACCTTGTCGAGTAGGAACAGACTGTTGTTGTAACTGAGGTATTTGAACTTTCTGCTGTTGCTGACCTTGTCGAGTAGGAACAGACTGTTGTTGTAACTGAGGTATTTGAACTTTCTGCTGTTGCTGACCTTGTCGAGTAGAAACAGACTGTTGTTGTAACTGAGGTATTTGAACTTTCTGCTGTTGCTGACCTTGTCGAGTAGGAACAGACTGTTGTTGTAACTGAGGTATTTGAACTTTCTGCTGTTGCTGACCTTGTTGAGTAGAAACAGACTGTTGTTGTAACTGAGGTATTTGAACTTTCTGCTGTTGCTGACCTTGTTGAGTAGGAACAGTCTTTTGTTGTAACTGAGATGATTGACTCGGGGGGTTTTTAATTCTTTGTTGCTGCAAATGAGGTAATTGGTTTTGAACTTTTTTTTGCTGCAACTGTGGCACCTGGATAGGTTGTTGTTTGGATTCAAGTTGCTGAACATTTTGTTGATTTTTTTTAAGTTGAGTATTTTGCTTTTGTGATTTTGGTTTCATTTGTTTGCGCGTTTGGTTTTGAGGTCCCAGTTGATTCAAAATATAATTTTTGGGCATGTTTTGTATTTTTGTCTGACGATTTTGTTGTTGTTGAAACTGGTTCTTTTTAGCAGGTAGGGATGATGATGGATTTTTTTTAACCAATGTTTCCTGTTGTATCTTCAATTCTTGGACTTGCTGTTGTGAAAGTCGTTGGAGTTTTGAAGTAGAGCCAAATGATTTCATTGACTGTACAGTTGTTAGAGATACTTGAGGTACTTGAGGTACTTGAGGCGATGGAGTCTAAATTTAATTATTATATTATTATATTGAAACTCATAAAATTGAATTATTTGAATTAATTACTTGGATATATGGTGTTGGTAAAGGAAATATAGAGGTTTGATTCCATGGTAAACGTAGATTTAACAGTTTGAAACCTTGATTAGTAGTAGCAGAAGGTCTAGGTTGTTTGGCAGGCGCATCAGACTCAGATAAACCAGAAATAGTTGATAAGCCCTTGGTTTTTACTTCTAAACATAAGTTAAAATATATTAAATTTATCATTTTCAAATAATACAATCAATAGAGAGACATACTAAATGATGTACCTGTAGGTAGTAACTTGGGCGAGACAAGAAGTCTAGGATGATAACTGATTTCGGAACATAATTTTTTGTTTTTTAAACAATCAATAATCCAATCAGGTGTTACAATTTTGATTTTATTTGAACTATTTAAAAATACTGCATCATACTTTTTCTAAACACAACAAAGTATAAATTAATCAATTAAATTTTATAATTTTTAATCATATTGAATCAGCAACATAAATTCAATAAATTAACTTGAAATTACATTTTTTAAATTAAGTCAATATTTTTAAAGGATTTAGTTTAAGATAAGTAGATGACTTACCCCGATTGGTTTGGTAACTACTAAATGAGTAGTATTATTAAGGTCCAATGTTAAGCTAAAATTACCACCATTATAGGTGACTAGGGCCCACAAGGTTTTACAATCATTTGCAGTCAATTGAGATACACTAACTAATATTCCACTAAATAGATTATCTTCCAAAGGATCAAATGGTTTTGTTCTAAAATCACAACATTAAGGAAACATTTTTGTATTTGTATATCTTATTTTAATTACCAACATAATGAGTATATGGTTATGTAGTGTCAACAATCAAATTCGCTATACATTTATTTGTGCAAAATAATAATAGAAAATTAAATGAAAATATTAATAAAATTAGGATTTATTTAATTATTTGAAATCTTTTAATTTTAATTGCGGATCTAATTAAATTTTATTCTGTCAAGAATACCAGTTTTTTAAAACTGATTAATAACCATATTTTAATATATATTATATAATACTATATTTTACTTTATAATCATAATAATTCATACTCTACCAACTTTAATTAAATATAATGTGTATTTATATATATATATATATATAATTTTTTTTAGTAATATTTTGAATTCAAATAAGAAAATGTATGTACAAATGTATTTTAAAAGGATACGGTAATAGCTTATTGCACAAAGCAGACATGCGGATCCAATCGGGGGTTATAGTAGTTATATCATATAATTCTCTTGCAGCATGAACATCAGCAGCTATGTAATTATTCCCAACAATGCAGTGTGTAACTGAATCAGACAAAAAACAAGTCGATTCAGCAAAACTGCTTTTGAGTATTGACAAAACCTATATATTTAAAACACAAAAGTTAATAATTTAATTCATGAACATAAATGTAAAAGACTTACTTCGTCATCGATAAAGCCACTTCCAAAGTAAACGATTTGATCAAATATTCTTAATTCACAGTCAACATTTCCTGTCATGTACGGGGCAGCTTTGGTTACGAGTGTAATCGATAAAGCCATTTCGATAACGGGATGGCTTCATAGACTGTTATTTAAAATACCTAATAAAAAGATTAAAATTAATATATTTAAGAGACTTTTTTAAGAATTTCATTACCTTCAGCAAAAGTATTAAAAAAAATGTGTCCAACCCAGAAAGAAAAAATTCTAGGTATACAAAAAACATTAAAATACATACCAGATGAATATTTGAAATTTTATTAAAAGTTTGAGAAGTGGCCAAAAAAAAAAATCAGTAATTAATATAACACTTAAATTGTTAGTAAAGTAACTGAAGTCTGAGTAATTGTTATATTTTAAATTGTAATGAAAAGTTTTTGATTTATTTTATTTGTTATAAAATTTGTTGTTTTTATTCACATGCTAAGTAAGATAATGTAATATAAGTTGATTTTAAAGTAAAATGATTAAAGTCTGAGAAATAATTGCAGTACATATTTTAAATGTTTATATAAAGTTTTTGTTTTATTTTGAACAAGATGTTATGCAATGAAATAAAATAAAAATTGGAAAAAGTTCCTTTCAATGAGTGATATATATATATATTATATAATATATATATATTATATAATATATATATATATACGCGCTGTAGTTGCTGTAAGAATAATATATCTACCATTCATTATTGACCCATCGAAATACTCAGAAACGCGGCCACTTTGACACTATCCGCCTTTTATTATAATGGTAGATATCTGGGTCACACGTTTAAACGAAAACGTGCCTGTAGGTCGTACATTCTATCGTTGGCACAATAAACGTCCAAAAATAAGAACCGTATGTGATAAATTATTGAATGAAAAAAGTGTGGGTCCATCTCAGCATTGAGGATTTATAATCGCGTACAATAGATAGTATGCATTATTGTCCGGATGAAGTGTGTGTGTGTGTGTCTAAGGGTACGGGATGTAACCTTTCAACTACACAAGCCCGACATGCCGGAGTCCTTAACTGCGCCGCGCCGTCGCCACAACACAATGCAATCTTTGACCGTTACCAAAAAAAATATAATGTCGTTTTATTATATTGATCTGGGCCTTTTGCGGCGGGGAAAATGAAAAGATACGACCGTGACAAAATAGAAAAACTAACGGGAAACGCGAAAGCGTATTATTCTTTTTGTACAGCGTCCCGGATTAAGGTTCTATAGGCCGCGAGCACGTTCTCATGGTATAATATACAATTGTAATTTATTAAACGACTAGTGACGGAATTTTCTGGTCATTTTTCTAAACTATTCGAAGTATGCGCCACGAGTTTAGTATGCGAATACCGGAATTTTATTTTAAGTTTCGGTCCTTGTATAGTTCTTTTAAGTATATGTTGACAGACACTTTCAGATAATAGAATCGTCTGAATGTGAAAGTAAATGTTTTAAAACCATTAAAAGTCAATGATTTTTCAGGCAAGACACATTTTTGTGATAAGCCGGAAGCAGAACTGAGAATTTAGAATCAAGAGGTGTATTAACTCGCCCAAAAACAATAATTTACTTTCTGTTGTGATTACAATGGCATGTTTAATTTAATGATGTTGATGATTTCTTTGAAAAAATACAATAAGAAACATCAAATGGCTTTGTAGTCAACATAAATGTGATACATTAACGTTAATTCTGTCTCACTACATTCCTATATAAAAAAAATGTAACTAATGAGCATATGCATTCCTCATCACATATTATACTTATTGTGCCTTGGTATAGATTGTATATTTCAAATAAGAAAAAAAAACCATTCCTATACTAAAAATGCAATTAAAAATGTAGTAAAAGTTAAATTATATTATGTTTTAAGTTATATTATAATGTTTTTGATTATGATATTAAAATGTTTTCTTTTATAACTTCTTCATCTATTTACATCTATTATATACCTAATTTTATTATTTTACTATTTATATGAACAGTCGAGGTGAACCAAATTCCTTGAATATCTAAGAACGGTATGCCAAATACATTATGAAAATATACACAAAATCAAATTAACCATGCTTAGGTAAATGTAAAATAATTATCGAAAACTATTAAAAATCCATTCACTCTTGTAAAATTATTTTTTTCATTAAATGTTCTATAAGTACCTATCATTTATTTAAAATTTTAAAAGAAACATTCATACTATACTTACAACAGAAATAATAATATTTCAAATTCAAGATTCAAAACAGTTTCTATTCAACCTTTTTATTTTGTAATCTATTGTAGATATGTAGTTTACTTAAGTTGATAAGAATCAATACAATTTAAATGTGGAAAGCATGTTGAAGTTAGTCATATACTTTTAAAACATTCAAATCCAAAATAATCTGTTAAAAATTGTATATTTTTCATAACCGACAAAATTTAATACATAACAGGCGTATAGCGTATAAGTGAAAATAATTAAATGTTGTAATACAGTAAAAGCAGGACTTAAAATTGTGCGCAGTAGCATATTGAAAAATGTACAGTACTTTTATTCGGTTCTTAAGATTGTGCACAGTAGCAAATATAAAATATGCCATATCAAATTGAAAAATTGTCAGTACTTTTATACAGTTTTAATAATAATTTTTGTGTATCTATAATGTTGCTATATAGAAACAATAGTTATTTTCAATTTTCATGATTGTTTCATGGGTGATACTATATACAGCGTAGAGTTAAGTGATAATATTGTGGTACACATACTATACAATATCAATAGAAAGTTGTGTTTATGTACAAAAATCAATTCATATTGATTTATGATTGATATTATGATAAACATAACTGTATACAGTTGTCTTAGATTGGATTTGTTATAAATTTATAATTAATTGTTAAAAAAACAAAAAACTGTATGACACTAATAATAATCAATTAGTTTAATATATTTTGATGAATGGAATAATGTGTGCAGTATTAAAATATGTGAATTATAGGCACTAAGTACTACAAATCTGTAGGCAATAATGATTTTTTTGATGGTCAGTTTCAAATAAAGGAAGTAATAGACATGCATGTGTAAATAATTCTTATTTAAATATTTTAAAATTAATGTGTTATAATGGTTTTTAAATATTTTCCTTGATGAACAATTTCAAAAAATAAGAAAACAGAATTTCCCAAAATATAAATTAATTCCTGTTCTATTATTATTTCTAACAGATTTCAACAATTTAAATTTTATTATTGTGGTTTGCTATTTAATGTTAATGCGTCATTGGTATCGTGGTAAGCGCAGCACTCCCCTGTGTATTCTGAATGTAGTCTTTGATTTTTATTGCTTATATAATTGAGAAAAATTGTTAAATAATAATTTGTAAAATATTTAAATATAAATAATTTGGTGTTAGTTTCAATGTTCAAAGTTTTTTATATAATAAATAATGATAAAAAAACAAACAACGCAGTGAACGCGACCCTCACTCAACACCAATGGTGGGACGTTACATAGCGATACCAATGACGGGCTCATCATTATTAAACTTAAAAATTTAGAACATATCAATTACATATATATTTAATTTAATTATATTTTATGACACACATCATTCCTTTATTCATTTATTACTACATGCATGATATTATCATTAATCATTATTAAACTTAAAAATGTAGTACATAGGTAAATGCATACATATTTTACATTTACATTTTTCAAAACTCTCGGTAATTCAAATTTTTCTTTCGGCCCTTACGATATTTCAAACCTCAGCAATTCGAACACCCAATAATTTGAAATTGTTCATACATTTCACCAACTTCAAATTATTGAGAGTCGACTGTACTAATGATTTATTTTTTATTATAATTAATGCAATTTAATGCAGTACCTATATATATATTTATTCACAATTTAAAATGATTTATTATTAAACGCATAACATGATGAGTCTATTAAATTTTACAATCATTTTAACGTAAGAGCATTCAAACGACAAATTCCTAATATTCTTTGATTTTAAATGTGATAGGGTTTTACAGGAAATGATTAACACTGCGTTTTAGCTTGTGAACTTCAATAAAAGTACCTAATATTAAAATAAACAAAACATTGTATGCAATAACCACAACAGTTGCCTTCCCTAATCAATTTAAATAGCCAATAATAAGAAAAATATGATATTTCTATTTAAAACGAAATAACATTCCAATAGCCTTCCGGTTTTATATATTGGGGCAATTTCACTCGCGCAACACACAAATCAAGCATATGTACCAAATTTGGAAACATATTAAAATCAAACTCACCAATCACGTTTCGGCGCAACAATTACTTGAATGACGGACTCGTGATGTAATTGCATACGAGTATAATCTGTCGGAACTCGAGGAATCGGAATCGCTGTTCGCATTGAACGTATCAGAATACAGTCAGATGAAGTTTCCGTAGAGGAATAGCGGCGGCCAACGAAGGATGTTCAACGTAGACATCGGTACTGTACAACTAGAAGCCGACGAATATACTCACGACGACGACACACGACAACTGATTAGCGTGTCACCAAAGAACTGAGATAGTATACACAACTGGGAAGTAGTCATGGTATGATAAAGGTTAGGTTCTGGACTACCGTGATTCGCTCCCGCCAAAGAGCGCCGCCTAGACGCAACAGTTTGAAGACGTTGATAACACTGATAACACACTTCCCGGGTTGATCAACAATATAACCAAAAGTCCGAAATTACTATAAAATGAATATAAAATTAACGCACGCCAAATTTCAAGTATAAAAATTCCTAAAATCGAAATAAACATTTATGTATGAATTATGAACGAATGTGTTTATGACAAAAATAATGTTGACATAAATGCGATAACGAAGTGTTAGTGGTATATCGTATATAGTGGTATATCGGAGTGTACAATGTCCGCCGAGTTTTTTGATACGAGTAAATCGTACGACTTATCGTTTATTGTCGTTGCCGTATTGAATTCATTAAAAAATAAAATATTAATGATACGATGTACATATTGTTATGATATGGCTGATACCTAAATAACACAATGTAACTCACCCATGTCGAATGTAACCTTATGAAAATGGTATTTTCAAAATGTGTGATTGCGCAGCAAACAATGTTCGTATGTTTTTGTGTTTCCGCCGTTTGTTGTTGTCGTTTTCGTGCGAGGTAACAATGTTCCCGTGGTCGCAGCGTGGTGGAGGTAGCGTTATGCTTCCGTGTGCTGTTACTCGCCAACCGCGTAGAACGTCGTCGTCAGCGCTCGTGATTGTTCGTTCGATTCGCGGTTTAATGCGTCATATATCTTTAGCAGTGGTTCGATTCAATTACGATTTTAACCGTAATTTCCCATGTTCTTTGATTCTCATTAGCGTGGTGACACTGAAAACTGGTCGTCGATGATGGCAACGGCAGCAGCTCGCCGCCGTGGTTCGCGTTGCCGACTGCCGTTCTCATTTCATAATTTTTCAGTATTGTCATTTTGTCATTTGTCATTGTCGTCCCTGAGTCGTGAAACCACGTTGTGAATTTTGTGAATCGGTTGTTTTTGTAAATATCGTTCGAAGAATTTTTGCGTCCGATTTATTCTGCCCAGTCTACGGCATACATTACCGTTACCAGGCCGCCAATGTGAGGCGTATGTTTCGTGTCGTCGTTCGTACTGCACACGTGAAAATCGTTCGTGGGTGGCTGTGGCTTGGTGGTCGCACGCACGCGCGGGCGTTTATACGTTCGTCGAATTGATTACTATATCAAGTCGTATTTTTTATATACGATACATAGCCGATAAAGCCCATATCATGTATACAAATTGGTTTTGTAGGATACTAGATTGTCCTATGTTTTGATTTTCCATCATTTTCGCAATATTTGATGTGATTAGTTTATAAAATTTGTTATGTTCATCCATTGACCTGGTTAAATTCAGTTGATTGAACAAAACCAGGTTTTTTAGCTCATCTAATATATTTGTAATATTGTGTTCAATTTGGACCGTATTCGTTGGACCAGCTCTTTGATCTAAAAAGTCCCGGTATCTAAAAAGAGTTTACAGAGAACTATTTAAAATTATTTACAGTAAAACCTGTCTATTTTTTTTTGTTATTAGAAATCAACAAAATTGGTACAATTTCAATTACAAGTATAGTTTTGATTTACCTACCTCCTGTAAGCTAAACGCTTGTGTTGGAGGTAGGAAGTTATGATATTTTTACACAATGAATAAACTATTTGGTAATTTCTTATAATATCAAGTACATTAATTATTTAATTACATAGTGCTTTTGAAAGAGAAAATAAAGAAAAGATTTATAGTAAAAAAATAATTTTTAAATTGCAAAAAGCATGTTTAAAATAAACTAATAAATTAGTAATACAATATAATAAAATAAAACAACATTTAAGGAATCGAGAGTATATTATAATAGTACAAAAATTTACAATATAGATATAATATGCACATTATTATTCAATTCTAAAAATATATATTTATATAATAAGCCCTTAATATTAATTGTTTTATATGTTATAATTTTTCTTTTAAACTCAAGAGGCATAGAATTATAATAAGTCAATCCTAAATAATCTACAAAAGCCTGACCAAAAGATAGTGTATTTAACTAGAAAATTATATTTTCTAAATTCTCTTTTATAACTATTATCCTTATGAAAAAGATCTATTTTAAGTTGTTTGATTATGAACATTATCTCTATTTTTTTATATAAATATTTTACTTGCAAAAACTCTTTATCATTTACAATTGTTGATCCTTGTAGTGAAAACTTATTTAAACAAATCCCAACAATATTATTTTGATTAACTTTTAGTGGATTTAATATATTATCTTCAAGGCAACCCCATACTAATAAACCATACTAAATATTGGATT